>ML781809.1:1901-16472 GCA_009831015.1 Picea engelmannii
CATGTGCTAGCTTTCCCCTATGGTGGGATGATGTTGTCAGAGATGAGCTCGTGCTTGTGCAAGAGGGAAAGCTAACACACACTAGCTTTCCCCCACAATGGAATGATGTTGTTCGAGATTAGCTCGTGCTTGTGCAAGAGGTATCTTTACCCCACGGTGGGATGATGTTGCTCGAGATGAGCTCATGCTTGTGTAAGAGGGAAAGCTAGCATGCACTAGCTTTCCCCCAGAGTGGGACGAGGTTGTCTAAGATGAGCTCATGCTTTTGCAAGAGGGACAACTAGCATGAGCTAGCTTTCCCCCATGGTGGGATGTTGTCAGAGACGATCTCGTGTTTGTGCAAGAGGGAAAGCTAGCACACGCTAGCTTTCCCCCATGGTGGGATGATGTTGTCTGAGATAAGCTCGTGCTTATGCAAAAGGGAAAACTAGCACGCGCTAGATTTTCCCCATGATGGGATGATGTTGTCCAAGATGATCTCATGCTTGTGCAAGAGGGAAAGCTAGCACAAGCTCGCTTTCCCCCATGGTGTGATGATGTTGTCCGAGATGAGTTTGTGCTTGTGCAAGAGGGAAATCTAGCACGAGCCAAATTTACTCCATAGTGGGATGATGTTGTTCAAGATGAGCTCGTGCTTGTGCAAGAGGGAAAGCTAGCACACGCTAGCTTTCACCCACATTGGTATGATGTTGTTCGAGATGAGCTCGTGCTTGTGCAAGAGGGAAAGCTAGTATGTCCATAGTGGGATGATGTTGTCTAACATGAGCTCGTGCTTGTGCAAGAGGGAAAGCTAGCACGTGCTAGCTTTCCCCCACAATGGGATGATGTTTCCCAAGATGCACTTGTGCTTTTGCAAGAGGGAAAACTAGCATGCTTTCCCCCACGGTGCGATGATGTTGTCTGAGATGATCTTGTGCTTGTGCAAGAGGGGAAAGCTAGCACATGCTAGATTTTCCCATCGTGGGATAATGTTGTCTTAGATGATCTTGTGCTTGTCCAAGAGGGAAAGCTAGCATGCGCTTGTCCAAGAGGGAAAGCTAGCATGTGCTAGCTTTCCCCAATGATGCGATGATGTTGTCTGAGATGAGCTCATGCTTGTGCAAGAGCGAAAGCTAACACATGCTAGCTTTCACCTATGGTGGGATGATGTTGTCAGAGATGAGCTCGTTCTTGTGCAAGAGGGAAAGCTAGCACGTGCTAGGTTTCCCTCACGATGGAGTGATGTTGTCCGAGATTAGCTCGTGCTTTTGCAAGAGGTAGCTTTAGCCCATGGTGGGATGATGTTGTTCGAGATGAGCTCGTGCTTGTGTAAGAGGGAAAGCTAACACACACTAGCTTTCCCCCAGGGTGGGATGATGTTGTCTGAGATGAGCTTATGCTTTTGTAAGAGGGACAACTAGCACGAGCTAGCTTTCCCCCACGGTGGGATGTTGTCGGAGATGAGCTCGTGTTTGTGCAAGAGGGAAAGATAGCACGCACTAGCTTTCCCCCACGGTGGAATGACGTTGTCTGAGATGAGCTCGTGCTTGTGCAAAAGGGAAAACTAGCACGTGCTAGATTTTCGCCATGATGGGATGATGTTGTCCAAGATGAGCTTGTGCTTGTGCAAGAGGGAAAGCTAGCACACACTCATTTTCCTCCATGGTGGGATGATGGTGTCCGAGATGAGCTCGTGTTTGTGCAAGAGAGAAAGCTAGCATGCGCTAGCTTTCACCCACAGTGGGATGATGTTGTTCGAGATGAATTCATGCTTGTGCAAGAGGGAAAGGTAGCACAGGCTAGCTTTCCCCCACGATGGGATGATGATGCCCGAGATGAGCTCCTGCTTGTGCAAGAGGGAAAACTAGCATGCGCTCGCTTTCCTCCATAGTGGGATGATGCTGTCTGAGATGAGATCATGCTTGTGGAAGAGGTAAAGCTAGCACGCATTAGCTTTCGCCCACGGTGGGATGATGTTGTCCGAGATGAGCTCATGCTTGTGTAAGAGGGAAAGCTAGCACACACTAGCTTTCCCCCACGGTAGGATGATGCTATCTAAGATGAGCTCGTGCTTGTGCTTGTGCAAGAGGGAAAGCTAGCATGCACTAGCTTTCCCCAATGATGTGATGATGTTGTCGGAGATGAGCTCGTGCTTATGCAAGAGGGAAAGCTAACATGTGCTAGCTTTCCCCTATGGTGGGATGATGTTGTCAGAGATGAGATCGTGCTTGTGCAAGAGGGAAAGCTAACACACACTAGCTTTCCCCCACAATGGAATGATGTTGTTCGAGATTAGCTCGTGCTTGTGCAAGAGGTAGCTTTACCCCACGGTGGGATGATGTTGTTCGAGATGAGCTCGTGCTTGTGTAAGAGGGAAAGATAGCATGCACTAGCTTTCCCCCAGAGTGGGATGAGGTTGTATAAGATGAGCTCATGCTTTTGCAAGAGGGACAACTAGCATGACCTAGCTTTCCCCCATGGTGGGATGTTGTCAGAGACGAGCTCGTGTTTGTGCAAGAGGGAAAGCTAGCACACGCTAGCTTTTCCCCATGGTGGGATGATGTTGTCCGAGATAAGTTCGTGCTTATGCAAAAGGGAAAACTAGCACGCGCTAGATTTTCCCCATGATGGGATGATGTTGTCCAAGATGATCTCATGCTTGTGCAAGAGGGAAAGCTAGCACAAGCTCGCTTTCCCCCATGGTGGGATGACGTTGTCCGAGATGAGCTTGTGCTTATGCAAGAGGGAAATCTAGCACAAGCCAACTTTACCCCACAGTGGGATGATGTTGTTCAAGATGAGCTCGTGCTTGTGCAAGAGGGAAAGCTAGCACACGCTAGCTTTCACCCACATTGGTATGATGTTGCTCGAGATGAGCTCGTGCTTGTGCAAGAGGGAAAGCTAGTATGTCCACAGTGGGATGATGTTGTCTAACATGAGCTCGTGCTTGTGCAAGAGGGAAAGCTAGCACGTGCTAGCTTTCCCCCACAATGGGATGATGTTTCCCGAGATGCACTTGTGATTGTGCAAGAGGGAAAACTAGCATGCTTTCCCCCACGGTGCGATGATGTTGTCTGATATGATCTTGTGCTTATGCAAGAGGGGAAAGCTAGCACATGCTAGATTTTCCCATCGTGGGATAATGTTGTCTTAGATGAGCTTGTGCTTGTCCAAGAGGGAAAGCTAGCATGCGCTTGTCCAAGAGGGAAAACTAGCACGTGCTAGCTTTCCCCAATGATGCGATGATGTTGTCCGAGATGAGCTCATGCTTGTACAAGAGGGAAAGCTAACACATGCTAGCTTTCCCCTATGGTGGGATAATGTTGTCAGAGATGAGCTCGTTCTTGTGCAAGAGGGAAAGCTAGCACGTGCTAGGTTTCCCTCACGATGGAATGATGTTGTCCGAGATTAGCTCGTGCTTTTGCAAGAGGTAGCTTTAGCCCATGGTGGGATGATGTTGTTCGAGATGAGCTCGTGCTTGTGTAAGAGGGAAAGCTAACACACACTAGCTTTCCCCCAGGGTGGGATGATGTTGTATGAGATGAGCTCATGCTTTTGTAAGAGGGACAACTAGCACGAGCTAGCTTTCCCCCACAGTGGGATGTTGTCGGAGACGAGATCGTGTTTGTGCAAGAGGGAAATCTAGCACGCACTAGCTTTCCCCCACGGTGGGATGATGTTTTCTGAGATGAGCTCATGCTTGTGCAAAAGCGAAAACTAGCACGTGCTAGCTTTTCCCCATGATGGAATGACGTTGTCCAAGATGAGCTTGTGCTTGTGCAAGAGGGAAAGCTAGCACACACTCATTTTCCTCCATGGTGGGATGATGGTGTCCGAGATGAGCTCGTGTTTGTGCAAGAGAGAAAGCTAGCATGCGCTAGCTTTCACCCACAGTGGGATGATGTTGTTCGAGATGAATTCATGCTTGTGCAAGAGGGAAAGGTAGCACGCGCTAGCTTTCCCCCATGATGGGATGATGATGCCCGAGATGAGCTCCTTCTTGTGTAAGAGGGAAAACCAGCATGCGCTCGCTTTCCTCCACAGTGGGATGATGTTGTCTGAGATGAGATCATGCTTGTGCAAGAGGTAAAGCTAGCACGCATTAGCTTTTTCCCACGGTGGGATGATGTTGTCCGAGATGAGCTCATGCTTGTGTAAGAGGGAAAGCTAGCACACACTAGCTTTCCCCCACGGTAGGATGATGCTATCTAAGATGAGCTCGTGCTTGTGCTTATGCAAGAGGGAAATCTAGCATGCACTAGCTTTCCCCTGCGATGGGATGATGTTGTCTGAGATCAGCTCATCCTTGTGCAAGAGGGAAAGCTAGCACGTGTTAGCTTTCCCCAATGGTGGGATGATGTTTTTCGAGATGAGCTTGTGTAAGAGGGAAAACTAGCATGAGCTAGCTTTCCCACAGAGTGGGATGATGTCCAAGATGAAATCGTGCTTGTGCAAGAGGGAAAGATAGCATGCATTAGCTTTCCCCCACGGTGGGATGATGTTGTCCACAATGAGCTCATGCTTGTGCAAGAGGGAAAGAACACACACTAGCTTTCCCCCATGATGGGATGATGTTTTTCGATATTCGCTCATGCTTGTGCAAGTGGGAAAGATAACCTGCCCATAGTGGGATGATGTTGTCTGAGATGAGCTCATGTTTGTGCAAGAGGGAAAGCTAGCACACTCTAGCTTTCCCCCATGGTAGGATGATGTTGTCTGAGATGAACTCGTGCTTGTTCAAAAGGGAAAACTAGCACGCGCTAGCTTTTCTCCATGATGGGATGATGTTGTCCGAGATGAGATTATGCTTGTGTAAGAGGGAAAGCTAGCACATGCTCTCTTTCCCCCATGGTGGGATGATGTTGTCCAAGATGAGCTCATGCTTGTGCAAGAGGGAAAGCTAGCACGAGCCATCTTTCCCCCACGGTGGGATGATGTTGTTCAAGATGAGCTTGTGCTTGTGCAAGAGGGAAAGATAGCACACACTAGCTTTCACCCACGTTGGTATGATGTTGTTCGAGATGAGCTCGTTCTTTTGCAAGAGGCAAAGCTAGTATGCCCATGATGGGATGATGTCCGAGATGAGCTCGTGCTTGTGCAAGAGGGAAAACTATCACGTGCTAGCTTTCCCCCACAGTGGGATGATGTTTCCCGAGAGGCACTCGTGCTTGTGCAATAGGGAAAACTAGCATGCTTTCCCCCACGGTGCGATGATGTTGTCTGAGATGAGCTTGTGCTTGTGCAAGAGGGGAAATCTAGCATGCGCTAGCTTTTCCCATTGTGGGATGATGTTGTCTTAAATGAGCTTGTGCTTGTCCAAGAGGGAAATCTAGCATGTGCTTGTCCAAGAGGGAAAGCTAGCACGTGCTAGCTTTTCCCAATGATGCGATGATGTTGTCCGAGATGAGCTCGTGCTTGTGCAAGAGGGAAAGCTAACATGCGCTAGCTTTCCCCTATGGTGGGATGATGTTGTCAGAGATGAGCTCGTGCTTGTGTAAGAGGGAAAGCTAGCACATGCTAGGTTTCCCCCATGATGGAATGATGTTGTCCAAGATTAGCTCGTGCTTGTGCAAGAGGTAGCTTTATCCCATGGTGGGATGATGTTGTTCGAGATGAGCTTGTACTTGTGTAAGAGGTAGCTAGCACGCACTAGCTTTCCCCCAGGGTGGGATGATGTTTTCTAAGATGAGCTCATGCTTTTGCAAGAGGGACAACTAGCATGAGCTAGCTTTCCCCATGATGGGATGTTGTCGGAGACGAGCTCATGTTTGTGCAAGAGGGAAAGCTAGCATGCACTAGCTTTCCCCCATGGTGGGATGATGTTGTCCGAGATGAGCTAGTGCTTGTGAAAAAGGGAAAACTAGCACGTGCTAGCTTTTCCCCATGATGGGATGATGTTGTCTGAGATGAGCTCGTGCTTTTTCAAGAGGGAAAGCTAGCACACGCTTGCTTTGCTCCATGGTGGGATGATGGTGTCTAAGATGAGGTCGTGTTTGTGAAAGAGAGAAAGCTAGCACGTGCTAGCTTTCACCCACAGTGGGATGATGTTGTTCAAGATGAGTTCGTGATTGTGCAAGAGGGAAAGGTAGCACGTGCTATCTTTCCCCCATGGTGGGATGATGATGTCCGAGATGAGCTCATGCTTGTGCAAGAGGGAAAGCTAGCACACGCTAGCTTTCCTCCATGGTGGGATGATGCCTATGAGATGAGCTCATGCTTGTGCAAGAGGTAAAGCTAGCACATGCTAGCTTTCGCCCACGGTGGGATGATGTTGTCCAAAATGAGCCCATGCTTGTGTAAGAGGGAAAGCTAGCATGCACTATCTTTCCCCAATGGTAGGATGATGCTATCCGAGATGAGCTCGTGCTTGTGCTTGTGCAAGAGGGAAAGATAGTACGCACTAGCTTTCCCCCATGGTGGGATGATGTTGTCCAAGATGAGCTTGTCCTTGTGCAAGAGGGAAAGATAGCACGTGCTATATTTCCCCAATGGTGGGATGATGTTGTCCGAGATGAGCTTGTGCAAGAGGGAAAACTAGCACGAGCTAGCTTTCCCACACAATGGGATGATGTTGTCCAAGATGAAATCGTGCTTGTGCAAGAGGGAAAGCTAGCACACGCTAGCTTTCTCCCACGGTGGGATGATGTTGTCTGAGATGAGCTCATGGTTGTGAAAGAGGGAAAGAACACACACTAGCTTTCCCTCACAGTGGGCTGATGTTGTCCAAGATGAGCTTGTGCTTATGCAAGAGGTAAAGTTAGCACACAATAGATTTTCCCCATGGTGGGATGTTTTTGTTCGAGATGAGCTTGTGCTTATGCAAGAAGAAAATCTAGCACGCTCTAGCTTTCCCCCACAGTGGAATGATGTTGTCCAAGATGAGCTCGTGCGTGTGCAAGAGGGAAAACTAGCAAGCGTTATCTTTGCCCCATGGTGGGATGACGTTGTCTGAGATGAGCTCATGCTTGGGCAATAGGGAAAGCTAGCACAAGCTAGCTTTACCTCACAGTGGGATGATGTTGTCTGAGATGAGCTCGTGCTTGTGCAAGAGGGAAAGCTAGTACGCACTACCTTTCCCCCAAGGTGGGATGATGTTGTCTAAGATGAGCTTGTTCTTGTGCAAGAGGAAAAACTAGCATGTGCTACCTTTCCCCCATCGACAGATGATGTTGTCCGAGATGAGCTCGTGCTTGTGTAAGAGGGAAAGCTAGGACATGATAGATTTCACCCACATTGGGATGATGTTGTCCAAGATGAGCTCGTGCTTGTGCAAGAGGGAAAGGTAGCATTCCCAGGGTGGGATGATGTTGTCCGAGATGACCTCGTGCTTGTGGAAGAGGGAAAGCTAGCACAAGCTATCTTTCCCCCATGATGGGATGATGTTGTCCGAGATGAACTCGTGCTTGTGCAAGAGGGAAAGCTAGCAAGTGCTAGCTTTCCCCCATGGTGGGATGATGTTGTCCTAGATGAACTTATGCTTGTACAAGATGGAAAGAGAGCATGCACTAGCTTTTTCCTAGGGTGGGATTATGTTGTTCGAGATGAGCTCGAGCTTGTACAAGACGAAAAGATAGCACGTGCTACCTTTCCCCCATGATGGGATGATGTTATCCGAGATGAGGTCATACTTGTGCAAGAGGAAAAGCTAATACGGGAAAGCTAGCTTTCCCCCATGGTGGGATGCTGTTGTCTGAGATGAACTCGTGCTTGTGTAAGAGAGAAATCTAGAACACGTGAACTTTCCCCGAAAATGCAATGATGTTGTTTGAGATGAGCTCGTGCTTGTGCAAGAGGAAAAACTAGCACACTTTTTATTACCCCCACGATGGGATGATGTTGTCCTAGATGAGCTCGTGCTTTTACAAGAGGAATGTGCTAGCTTTCCCCCATTGTAGGATGATGTAGTCCGAGACTTACTCGTTCTTGTGCAAGAGGGAAAGCTAGCACATTAGCTTTCCCCCACAATGGGATGTGGTTGTCCGTGATGAGCTTGTGCTTGTGCAAAAGGGAAAGCTAGGATGCGCTATATTTCCCATATGGTGGGATGATGTTTGAGATGAGCTCGTGCTTGTGCAAGAGGGAAAGCTAGCACGTGCTAGCTTTCGCCCACGGTGGGATGATGTTATCCGAGATGATCTCATGCTTATGCAAGAGGGAAAGCCAACATACACTACCTTTCCCCCACGATGGGATGATCTTGTTCGATATGAGCTCATGCTTGTGCAAGAGGGAAAGTTAGCATGCACTATCTTTCCCCCACGATGGGATGATGTTGTCCAAGATGATCTCGTGCTTGTGCAAGTGGGAAAGGTAGAACGTGCTAGCTTTCCCCCATGGTGGGATGATGTTGTCTGAGATGAGTTGCTCCTTGTGCAAGAGGGAAAGGTAGCACGAGCTATCTTTCCCCCACAATGGGATGATGTTGTTCAGGATGAACTCGTGCTTGTGCGAGAAGGAAATGCTAGGTTTCCCCCATGGTGGGATGATGTTGTCCAAGATGAGATCATGCTTGTGCAAAAGGTAAAGCTAGCATGTGCTAGCTCTTCCCCACGGTGGGATGACGTTGTCTGAGATGAGCTCATTCTTGTGCAAGATGGAAAACTAGGACGAGGTAGCTTTCCGCCACGGTGGGATGATATTGTCTGAAATGAGCTCGTTCTTGTTCAAGAAGGAAACTTAGCACACACTAGCTTTCCCCCATGGTTGGATGATGTTTTCCGAGATGAGATTGTGCTTGTGTAAGAGGGAGATCTAGCACGCGCAAGCATTCCCCCACAGTGGGATGTTCGAGATGAGATCGTGCTTGTGCAAGAGGAAAAGATAACACTCTCTATTTTTCTCCATGGTGCAATGATGTTTGAGATGAGCTCATGTTTGTGCAAGAGGGAAAGCTAACACGCTCTAGCTTTGCCCCATGGTGAGATAATGTCTAAGATGAGCTTGCGCTTGTGCAAGATGGAAAGCTTGCACACACTAGCTTTCTCCCACAGTGGGATGATGTTGTCTTAGATGAGCTTGTGCTTGTGTAAGAGGGAAAGCTAGCATGTGCTAGCTTTTCCAAAAGATGGGATGATGTTGTTTGAGATGAGCTCATGCTTGTGCAAGAGGTAAAGCTAGCACACGCTAGATTTCCCCCATGATGGGATGATATTTTCCGAGATGAGCTCATGCTTGTGTAAGAGGGAAAGCTAGTACGAGCTAGCTTTCACCCATTGTGGGATGATGCTGTTTGAGATGAACTCATGCTTGTGAAAGAGGGAAAGCTAGCACGAGCTAGCTTTCCCCATGGTGGGATGATGTTGTTCGAGATGAGGTTGTGCTTGTTCAAGAGGGAAAGCTAGCATGCGCTAGCTTTTCCCCATGGTGGGATGTTGTCCAAGATGAGGTCGTGCTTGTGCAAGAGGGAAAGATGGCATGAGCGAGCTTTTCCCCAAGGTGGGATGATGTTGTTTGAGACGAGGTCATGTTTCTGCAAGAGGTAAAGCTAGCAGCTTTTTTCCACAGTGTGATGAAGTTGTTTGAGATGAACTTGTGCTTGTGCAAGAGGGAAATCTAGCATAGAAGCATGAGCACATCTCAGACAACATCATCCCTCTGTGAGGGAAAGCTAGCACACGCTAGCTTTCCCCCACGGTGGGATGATGTTGTTCGATATTCGCTCGTGCTTGTGCAAGTGGGAAAGCTAGCCTACCCATAGTGGGATGATGTTATCCGAGATGATCTCGTGCTTGTGCAAGAGGGAAAGATAGCATGAGCTATCTTTCCCTCATGGTGGGATGATGTTGTCTGAGATGAGCTCATGCTTGTGTAAGAGGCAAAGCTAACACTCTCTAGCTTTCCCCATGGTGGGATGATGTTGTTCGGGATGAGCTTGTGCTTATGCAAGAGGGAAAGATAACACGCGCTAACTTCCCCCCATGGTGGGATTATGTTGCCGGAGATGAGCTCGTGCTTGTGCAAGAGGGAAAGATAACATGAGCTAGCTTTCCCCCATGGTGGGATGATGTTGTTTGTGATGAGCTTGTGCTTGTGCAAGACGGAAAGATAGCACACACTATCTTTCCCCCATAGTGGGATGATGTTATCCATGATGAGCTCGTGCTTGATCAAGACAGAAATATAGCACGAGCTAGCTTTGCCCCACGGTGGGATGATTTCGTTTGAGATGAGCTCGTGCTTCTGCAAGAGGGAAAGCTAACACGTGCTAGCTTTCACCCATGGTGGGATGATATTGTCCGAGAAGAGATTGTGTTTTTGTAAGAGGGAAAGCTAACACGCGCTAGCTTTCCCCCACGGTGGGATGATGTCGTCGAAGATGAGATTATGCTTGTATAAGAGGGAAAGTTAGCAAAATCTAGATTTCCCCCACGGTGGGATGATGTTTTCTGAGATGAGCTCGTGCTTGTGCAAGTGGGAAATGAGCTAGCTTTCCCCTACAGTGAGATGATGTCCAAGATGAGATCATGCTTGTGCAAGAGGGAAATCTAGCACACACTAGATTTCTCCCATGGTGGGATGATGTTGTATGAGATGAGCTCATGCTTATGCAAGAGGGAAAACTAGCACATGCTAACTTCCCTCGATGGTGGGATGATGTTTTCCGAGATGAGTTTGTGCTTGTGCAAGAGGGAAAGCTAGCACATGGTAGCTTTCCCCCATGGTGGGATGATGTTGTTCACGATGAGCTTGTGCTTATGCAAGAGGTAGTGTTCCCCCACGATGGGATGATGTTGTTCATGATGAGGTCATGCTTGTGTAAGAGGAAAAGCTAACACACTCTATCTTTCCCCCATGGTGGGATGATGATGTCCGAGATAAGCTCATGGTTGTGCAAGAAGGAAAGATAACACATTCTAGCTTTCCCCCATGATGGGTTGATGTTGTTCGAGATGAGTTTGTGCTTGTGCAAGAAGTAAATCTAGGATGCGTTAGCTTTCCCCCACAATGGGATGTTGTTGTCTGACATATGCTCATGCTTGTGCAATAGGGAAAGCTAGCACACTCTAGCTTTCCCCCACAGTGGGATGATGTTGTTCGTGATGATCTTGTGCTTGTGCAAGAGGGAAAGCTAGCATGAGCTAACTTTCTCCCACGATGGGATGATGTTGTCTATGATGAGCTCGTGCGTGTGCAAGAGGTAGCTTTCCCCGATGATGTTGTCCGAGATGAGCTTGTGCTTGTGTAAGAGGAAATGCTAGCACACGGTAGCTTTCCCCCCATGGTGGGATAATGATGTCCGAGATGAGTTCGTGCTTATGCAAGAGGGAAAACTAGTGCGTATTGGATTTCTCCCATGATGGGATGATGTTGTTCGAGATGAGCTCATGCTTGTGCAAGAGGGAAATCTAGCAAGTGCTAGCTTTCCCCCATGGTGAGATGATGTTGTTCAAGATGAGCTCGTGCTTGCATAAGAGGAAAATCTAGCACGAGCTTTCTTTCCCCCACAATTTGTGCAAGAGGAAAATCTAGCACAAGCTTGCTTTCCCCCACGATGGGATGATGTTTTCCTAGATGAGCTCGTGCTCGTGAAAGATAGAAAACTAGCACAGACTAGCTTTCCCGCACATTGATATGATGTTATCTTAGATGAGCTCATGCTTATGCAAGAGGGAAATCTAGCACACACTAGCTTTCCCCAATGGTGGGATGATGTTGTCCGAGATGAGCTCGTGGTTGTGCAAGAGGGAAATCTAGCATGAGCTAGCTTTCCCCTATGGTGGGATGTTGTTGTCGAAAATGAGCTCGTGCTTGTGCAGGAGGGATAGCTAGCACGAGCTAGCTTTTCCCCAGGGTGGGATGATGTTTTCCGAGATGAGTTCATTCTTGTGCAAGAGGGAAAGCTAGCACGTGCTAGCTTTTCCCCATGGTGGGATGATGTTGTTCGAGAGGAGCTCATGCTTGTGTAAGAGGGAAAGCTAGCACGCACTAGCTTTGCACCATGATGGGATGATGTTGTTTGAGATGAGCTCGTGCTTGTACAAGAGGGAAAACTAGCACACACTAGATTTCACCCACAGTGGGATGATGTTGTCCGAGATGAGATCGTGTTTATGCTAGAGTGAAAGCTAGCATACACTAGCTTCCCCCATGGTGGGGTGATGTTCTCGGAGATGATCTTATGCTTGTGAAAAAGGGAAAGCTAGCAGGAGCTAGTTGTCCCCCATGGTGGAATGATGTTTTCCAAGATGAGATTGTTCTTTTGCAAGAGAGAAAGCTAGCACGGGCTAGCTTTCCCCTACGGTGGGATGATTTCCATGATGAGCTTGTTCTTGTGCAAGAGGGAAAACTAGCACACACTAGCTTTCTCCCATAGTGAGATTATGTTTTACAAGATGAGCTCGTGCTTCTGCAAGAGGGAAAGTTAGCATGTGCTAGCTTCCCTCGATGGTGGGATGATGTTGTCTGAGATGAGCTTGTGCTTGTGCAAGAGGGAAAGCTAGTACGTGCTAGCTTTCCCCCATAGTGGGATGATGTTGTCTGTGATGAGCTCATACTTTTGCAATAGGTATCTTTCCCCCATGGTGGGATGATGTTGTTCGAGATGAGCTCATGTTTGTGTAAGAGGAAAAGCTAGCATGTGCTAGATTTCCCCCACGGTGGGATGATGATATTTGAGATAAGCTTGTGCTTGTGTAAGAGGAAAAACTAGCACATGCTAGCTTTCCCCCATGATGGGTTGATGTTGTCTGAGATGAGCTCGTGCTTGTGCAAGAGGGAAAGCTAGCATGTGATAGATTTCGCCCACGATTGGATGATGTTGTCTGAGATGTGCTCATGCTTATGCAAGAGTGAAGATTAGCATGTGATAGCTTTCCCCTATGGTTGGATGATGTTGTTCAAGATGTGGTATTTCTTGTACAAGAGGGAAAGCTAGCACATGCTAGGTTTCCCCACGGGTGGGATGATGTTGCTCGTGATGTGCTCCTGCTTGTGCAAGATGGAAAGCTAGAGTGCATTAGCTTTCCCTCTTGGTGAGATGATGTTGTTCGAGATGCACCCCTGCTTGTGAAAGAGGGCAAGCTAGAATGTTCTAGCTTTCCCCCACGATGATATGTTGTTGTTAAGAGGGAAAACTAGCACACACTAGTTTACCCCCACTATGGGATGATGTTCAAGATGTGCTCCTACTTGTGCAAGAGGGAATGCTAGCATGCGCTAGCTTTCTGTCATGGTGGGATGATGTTGTTCGAGATGCACGTGTGTTTGTGCAAGAGGGAAATTGATGTTGTTCAAGATGCGCTTGTGCTTGTGTAAGAGGGAAATCCAACACACACTAGCTTTCCCTCACGGTGGAATGATGTTGTTTGAGATGCACTTGTTCTTGTGCAAGAGGAAAATCTAGCATGTGTTAGCTTTCCCCCATAGTGGAATCATGTTGCTCAAGATGTGCTTGTTCTTGTGCAAGAGGGAAAGATAGCACGCTAGCTTTCCCCCACACTAGGATGATGTTGTTTGAGATGCACTTGTTCTTGTGCAAGAGGGATAGATATCATGTGCTATCTTTTCTCGATAGTGGAACGATTTTTTTTTAGATGCACTTGTACTTATGCAAGAGGGAAGGATAGTTAGAATGTGCAAGCTTTCCTCCATGCTAGAATGATGTTGTTTAGGATGTACTTGCATTTGTGCAAGAGGGAAATCTAGAATGCACTAGATTTTCCCCACGGTGGAATGATTTTGGTCAATATGCGCTTGTGCTTCTGTAATATGGAATGCTAGCATGCACTAGTTTTACGCCATGGAGGAATGATCTTGTTCAAGATGCGCTTGTGTTTGTGAAAGAGAGAAAGCTAGCATGCACTAGCTTTCCCTCACAGTTGAATGATGTTGTTTGAGATGCATTTATGCTTGTGCATGGTGGGATGATGTTTGAGATGCACTTGTTCTTTTGCAAGAGGGAAAGATAACACATACTAGCTTTCCCCCCATGGTGGAATGATGTTGTTCAAGATGCACTTGCGCTTGTTCTTGTGTAAGAGGGAAAACTAACTTTCCCTCATAATGGAATGATGTTGTTCAAAAAGTGTTTGTGCCTTTGCAAGAAAGAAAACTAGCATGCATTAGCTTTCCACCACAGTGGAATGATGTTGTTAGAAATGCGCTTGTACTTGTGCAAGAAGGAAAGCTAGCACACACTAGTTCCCCTCCACAGTAGAATGATGTTGTTTGAAATGCACTTGTGCTTGTGCGCTAGTTTTCCCCCACAATAGAATGATGTTGTTTGGAATGTGTTTTTTCTTGTGCAAGAAGGAAAACTAGTACGGGATAGGTTTTCCCTACAGTGGAATGATGTTGTTCGAAATGTGCTTTTGCTTGTGTAAGAATAAAAACTAGCATGTGCTAGCTTTCCTCCACAATGGAATGATGTTATTCGAAATGCGCATGTGCTTGCGCAAGAAGGAAAACTACCACAAGCTATCGTTCCTTTCTAATGGAATGATGTTTGAAATGTGCTTGTGCTTGTGCAAAAGGGAAAGCTACCATGCGCTATCTTTCCTCCATAGTGGAATGATGTTGTTCGAAATGCCCATGTGCTTGTGCAAGAAGGAAAACTACCATGCACTATCTTTCCTATATAGTGGAATGATGTTG
>ML781809.1:49891-72107 GCA_009831015.1 Picea engelmannii
AATACCATTTTTATATTCTCTTAACATTCAATAATCATATACTGAAACATATATAAGAAACAAATAAACAATCACAAGAGGACACAAATATTTATCCTGGGAAAACCTCAAACTCAGGGAAAAACCCAACCAACTTTTCTTAGAGAGAATATTCCAATACAACCATGAATAGGCTCTAATCACAAGAGAAAACCAACAACAAAGAATCAAATACTTATCTCTTGTTCTTGTCAAATCCTAGAGAGGGTAGAAAACTAAGTCACCAAAGAACTGGTGCAAGATAAGCACATCACTAGTGCACCACAAAACTAGCACAACTGGTAACTACAACTGCTATTGTAACTGCAACTGCAACTGGCACAAAGCAACTAGGTAGCACCACACAACCTTAGCACAACTCTTCCAGAGGTAGAACACAAGAAATATCACCAAGAACCACCAAGAATATCCTTCCCCAAGTGGGGCGCACTCTCCAAGAGAACCAGAAATAGCGAAACTATAGTTGCAGTTGCAGCTACAAATTCCTATTGTTCACTACAGAAGGATAACCATGTAGTTGTGCAAATGAAATGACCCATATTTCTATTTATACTAATCTAGGTGCATGTCTAGGGCCAAATTATTATTCTAGATCTTTATTATTTATGTGGGCTAACTTCTCTTCCTGGAAATTATATTTCCACTTTATTATTATTTCTTGTGGGACGACTTCTCTTATGTGGTATTCTAGTTAACTTTATTATTTTATTGGGTGTTATTCAATTGTTCAATGGTATTCCTTTGACTTCTTGGAATCTTCTTATTCTCTAAGAATTTTTTTCCAGGAGGGAATACCTCCCATAGCTACCAAAACATCAACACTCCCTCTTAGCTAGGGAGGTATCTTTTCATGACGTCTTCATCCAGTAGTCCAATGACTACTTTGAAATCAACTAGTAGCACACAACTACTACCATGCCATCGGTAGCTCCATCCTCTACCATAGTCTATATGACTATGATGCAATCAACTAGTATCACTAAGATAATACCATGCTCTCCAGAAATCAACTAGCAGCACAAAGCTTCCACCATGTTGTCACGATTACATAGAAATCAACTAGTAGCACTAAGTTACTACCATACTATCCAGTAGTCTCTCATGACTATGCAATAATCAACTAGTAGCACTAAGCTACTACCATGCCATCAACCATGGTCATGATATGCAATCCACTAATAGTCGTAAGACTAATACCATGTAGTCTAATAGTCTCCATAACTATGCAGCAATCAACTAGTAGCACTAAGCTACTACCATGCCATCAACCATAGTTATGATCTATGTGACTATGTAGCAATCAACAAGTAACACGCAGCTACTACCATGCCATCAACCATAGTCACAAACTCTATGACTATGCAACAATCAACTAGTAGCACATAGCTACTACCATGCCATCATCCATAGTCGTATCTTGCAATCAACTGGTAGCTACACAAGCTACCACCATGTAGTCCAACAATCTATATGATTATGTAGCAATCAACTAGTAGCACAGAGCTACTACCATGACATTGACCATAATCATAGTCTGCAATCCCTATGACTATGCAATAATCAGTTAGTAGCACACATCTACTACCATACCCTCAGCCATAGTCATAGTTGATGTCTCTATAACTAAGAAACAATCAAATTATAGCACACAACTACTACAATGTCATCAAACATAGTTATAGTCTCATTCAATAGTATGAAGCTACTCCCATAGTCCTCACGACTATGTGTGTGATGTTTCTTCTTGCATTGGTTTTGACAGTGCATTACCCCCTTAGTCACCTCTCATGACTAATCTAAGGAACCCTTGGCCAAAGGGGTTAGCTGGTAGGAGGAGAAAAAACACACCTCCCTCTCAACGAGGGTGGACATTATGCATCACGCCAAGCTTGTCTTTGAAGTACTCATACTTCACTCTAGACGAAGGCTTGGTGAGAATGCCCGCTATTTTATCATATTTGGATATGTATCGGAGCTCCATAGCTCCTCTTTGTACCATGTCTCATATGTAATGGTATTTGATATCTATATGCTTCACACAACTTTTATTATCACAATGTATAAAAGTTGACTCCAACTCTAGATCAAATAACCCTACAAGCAGGTTTTGAAGCCACACTACTTCACATCTTGCAAAATTTGATGCTATAAACTTTGCCTCTGTTGTATTGAGTGCCATTGACATCTGCAGCAACATCCTGATGTGATTTTCTAGTCCACTGCACTCCCTGCCCAGTCAGAGTCTGCATAACCTTGCAACTTCACATCTCCATCTAAGACATATCTCAATCCATATCCAACTATATCATGTAGGTACCTCAACACATGTTTTTTTTCCATCCAATGTACATGTCTAGGCTCGACCATGTACTGAATCAAGTTGTTCACCGCAAAACATATGTCTGGCTTGGTGTTAACCAAGTACATCAAGGATCCAATCAATTGTCTGTACATCATGGGATCCACCAAATATGAAGATGAATTACTCAAGAGATTCATATTTGTCATCATAGGTGTGTCCGTGGACTTGCAGTACATTATCCCAAGTCTATGCAGGATCTCAACAGTATATTTTCCTTGGCTAAGGAAAATCTCATTTGGTCTCTGCCACACCTCCAATCCTATGTTTTATCACTGAAATTCCGTCTGCAACATTGCATGCAAATGGTTACAGGAATACAACATCTCCAAACACCTATTAGTTCACCTACAGTACCAAAAAATAATTGCCAAGAGGAAAAAACTATACAATTGGTCAAAAAAATGACATGCGCTAAAACACTAAAGGAAGCACGGGCCAAAGAAGCTCGTAGAGTGCACAATGTGCTATATGCATGATTGTGTACAAGAAAATCCGTGCACACCTATGAACGGTGCAGTTATGGTTCTTGTCATCCCCTCACCCACTTTTGGACCAACTCACAACTTGATTTGACCCTCAAATTTGAGCTGAATTTGAATGGGGGGTTGGTCAAAGACCTAAGGGTGCCCTAAAGGGCCCATTGTTCACACTAAAGACCAGTTGGATATTGCCTCAAAGACATGCTATAAAATGAGGCCATGGGTGCACTAAGAATTCAATAATATCATTGTATTGTTATGCTACCATTATTCTCATTCAAGAAACCTCTTTTCTTCTTGGGGCATACTAGCATCATCTCAATAAGCTATTCACCTCACCTCTTGATGGAATAGGCTTGGATTTCTTCGCCATTTTCTTTCTAGTTTATCATTTGTAAGAAGAGCTCTCACATAGGGGACTCAAGAGACCTCCCAAGGAGGAAGAGGGGATCCATAAGTCCTCATTTCTCTACAGTGTTTTCCCACTAATATAGTTATCCATTAGTGGCATGATTATTGGTCATTTGTTTGATTGATTTTGGTTATAATTTCCTCATGCATTTTAGTTTTATTTCTTTAGTTGTTTCTAGCTTAGTTTTTTGTTTATTTCATGTGATTGAATTGTTTTATTCATACACTAACCTTTGTCCTATCTCGTAGGCCCAATTAGACTTGCAAGTTCCCTTCTATTTCTCATTCAAGTAGAAAAAGGAACACAACAAATTGGCGACCATACTGGGGATAAGGTATCAATTTCCTCCCTATTTGGGTTGTTTGAGCACTTCTTTTTGACCCATTTTCCTTGCATGGATCATAACTGGCCTAGACTTACCTACAAAGAGTTGATTTTGGAGTTGGAAGAGAAGAATTCCACTTAAAATCCACCCACCCACCCCCCCCCTCGTGACATGTATCAAAATGTGCGCGGGTATTTCGGCCCACAGACGCACATTCTGAGCATTGTGCACCAAAAACACTTTGTTTCTCTGTGCATTCTTCACACAGTGCACCCAAAGGTCTTTTGTTCATTGTGCATTCTGCACCTTTGTCTGAACTGTAACCTGCACAACTATTCAAAATCTCAACGTTGTAAGAGTTTTTGTGATGTTTTGAAGGCCCCTAGCCTTCAAAATCTTGATTTTATGCAATATTGTAAATGCAACACACTTAGATTCCCTCTCCACATGAAGGGTTAGTCAAAACATAGGCACTTAGGGGGTTAAAAAGAACCATATTTCTCCTCTTTTTCTTTGATTTGCCAGATGGATGGATTATTTTGATTGTAAAAGTTAAGTTGAGACCCTTTACTTTCACATATACAAATACTTGCATTGGGACCAGAAATCGAACCTTAAATCATTGAGTATGCTCTTCTCTTGCACCATAGAGCGATCTTGAGAATCAGAAAAGTGATTAAGGGAACATTTCATCTCCCTTAAAATCTTTAGGAGAGGAAAAAGCCCCCCTAGGACTCCTCTTAGTTTCTTTTCAAAACATCTTAAATTTGTAAGGGCCCATACATGCCCACATGTTGCAAAGATGGGATAGCTTTTGAAGCTACTTTCTTAGTTTACATCACTATGGGAGTTTAAAGATTATAGTAATGGGCCCATACATGCCCACATGCTTGCAATCTAGGATAGTTTTTTTTTAAGATTTCTTATATTAAATCACATTAGGAAGTTTAAAGGATTGGTAAGGACCCATATGTCCACATGCTAGTTCTTTAGGGACTTTAAAATTCCGCAAGGTTGTACCAATGGCATCTAGTAAGATAGGTAATCAAGATTTGTAAGGACCACAAGAAGTCCACATGCTACAAATTGACACCTAACTTATTAAAAATTTGGCGAATTTGTTCACTTTCTCACACACAAAGTCACTACTCACTCACATAAATTCATCTCAAATTGTGGAGGTTGAATTAGGTTTCCTCCAAAGGGATTCTGAAATGTCCCACTATTTCTTGAAGAAATTATCACACCCACTTAATTCAAACGAGATTGGTTCACACCCCCAATCTCTCAAACAACCACATCTAAATTTTTTATAAAAACTCACTAAGTTTTCCTCCACAGGAGGTACCAAAAGAAATCTTTTAGTCTAGGTAGGATCTCGGGGGTAGGCATCCAAATAAACCCTTGTTATCTAGTTCTCACATCTTCAAACATTAGAAGTTGACAAATAGGGAACTTTAAAATCCTCCAAGTCAAGTGTTCCTAACACCATAAGGCAAGGAGATACCCATGAAGGGTTGAAGGCTGAGGTCTGGTTGTTCTATGCATCCCCCCTTGAGTCACCTAGCTCTTGGAAGAGATCCATCCCGTGACACATTTTTGAGGCCGAAAAACTAAATGTCGCACTTTGACCAAGGTACCTAGTGGCCAAATTTTAGGAAATCTACCCAGGTGGAAATTGTGGGTTGCAATTGCACCTTGATCAGATTTTTTGTGGCTATTGGGAAATATCGTCAGCTCTTTCAGGATATGCACCCTCTACCCCTCATTATAACGGATTTTTTCATCCTTCACTAGTTCCTCTTCTGGTGGCTTCAAACCCCACTGTTGAGTGCTATTGGAAGGTCCAGTGCTATTTGAGAGGAAGAACATTACATATTTTTAGGACATGATCATTTGTTTTCTTTGTTCCCCCATGCAAACAAAATCCACCTACCCACATGTATGATTCTTTTGATTTATGTATGATGCTCATTTGACTACATGCATGTTGGTCCTTAGTTTGGTATTAAGGAAGAAAGAAAAGATTAAATCAGAGGAAAGACAAAGCACAAATTGCATGGGAAGCACACAAACTGAGGAAGGGTTGAAGTGGTTAAAGAAGCAAAAATGAAGGAGCGAAGTAAAGGAAAAGCTAGTCGTTGGAAGAGAAGATCAAGGAAGACAAATTAGCAAAGAAGATGGATCGTGGACAACTTAACAAGAGGAAAAAGACACCAACGGGTGCTTTGGAGCACTTTGCGGGAAAGGAGGAAGGGTAGGTTGGTGAAGCCCTGAAAACATTGGTCAAGTGGGCCTAGGGTTTTGGATCTAGGGTTTTGACACCTAGACTTTGATCTAAGGTTGTTTGAGAGTCATGTAATGTATAAATAAAGGTCTAGAAGAGTCAAGAGGGTTGTTCATTATTGGTCATTGTTCATTGTTGTTGCTATTACTATTGTTTAGAGCAATATTGAATCTGTATTCTGGATCTTTAGTTGGGTGCGAAGATCAACCCTACAGCTGGGTGCATAGGGAGGGAAGAGAAAGAGAGATTGATATGTAGCTAAGTGCGCAAATATAACTGTATGTTTTCATCTCATAAATCAAGAAAATAGTTTTGTGGACGTATCCCTAGGGAGAGGGTAAAACACATATATCTTTTTGTTCTTTGTGGTTGATGTTGTGTTATTTTCTAACTAATATATTGTTATTACATTGTCATGTTATAGATAAGATATATATTTAGCCTCGCAAAGTAGGCATAAGAGTGGTAAATAATATATAGATTGTTTTGCATTGTGTTTTGGAATCACTTTGCATTTTCTTTGGTTGAAGACACGTGTGTCCTCCAACCCCCTATTGCTACTTCAGGTGAGACTGCATCTGCTTCACAAGTGTTTCCAAAAGGGCTAGTAGTTAGGGCTTGTTGGTGCGTTGTTGGAGTTGAACCCTAGGTCTACCTCTGTGCCAACAAATGTTTTCGTTGTTGGGACCGAGATCTTCTTGAGGGAATTTCAAGGTGGTTTACATCGAATATAGATATTCAGAAGCGGATAGAAGAACAAGAAAAGGACTTCACCTAAGATCACAAAAAGAATCCTAGCATTAGTACATAAGATTGGTTGGGAAGGTACATCTTTACTGACATACATGATATTTTCTTTGGAGGAGTTCATAAGGAGTTATACAAGTGTTTAGCCAGATTAGCAGACACTCAGTTTGAGATAATATCTAGAACACATGTGGTTTGGGTAGCAACGCTGACCAAGAAAGTCAAGAGAGTCGATAACGTTGTGTCTAGAGCAGTGGATCTCTAGTTTGATAGCACTATCGAAGGGTACATTACTGCGTTTTCTATTGATGGAGTAGAATCGTATAGTCAAGCAGAGAGGTATTTCTTTAAGGGACCTAGAGGAAAGTTTCTACACTTCTTGAAGCTAAAGATTAAGATGCTATTGCATGAGAAGAATATCCTAAAGATACATTGAAGCTAATGTTCAAGAATTCAGACAGTGACAGTGACATAGAGGCTGGACACATGCGCAGTGGGAGATCGTTCAGAGAGGTTCCACTTGCCAAATTATGGAGATGAGGGATTCTACAATGAAGAAGAAGCATATCTAACAAATGAAGAGTATTCAGAGTCTACAAGAATAGAAGAAGTAGATGCTAAGGAACTTCATCAAGAAGAACTAGAAACTTCAGTAACTATGCCTACTATAGAAGTAAGTACTATTACTCCTATTTTTTTAGCATCATTAAGTTACCAGAGTAACCAGAGTAGTCAGAGCAATCAGAGTATTGTTACAAGAAATTTAGTACATACTCAATCGAGAAACCAAGGAATATCTATGGCAAATGAGATGAGGTTACCCATCTTCAGAGGAGACAGATCTGAGTATCCTGATCAGCATTGGTTCTTATGCAAAGTTGTATGGAGCATTAATAAAGTCACCAACGAAGCTGTTAAGAGAGATCGGTTTAGTACTACATTGAGGGATCATGCACTAAGCTGGCATATGAAGTTTTCTTTAGGACCTCGATAGCCTAAACCATTGAGTGACATCAATACTACATTGAGTGCAGAATTAAAGAAGCCTAAGTCGAAGTCACAATGCATTACAAAGTTGAAAGAGATCAAGCATAAGGTAATTGAACTTGTTTGGGAGTTTGATCAGAGGTTTAAGACCTTGATAGGCCATTTAAGTTTTCACATTCCAGATGAATAGAATAAAGAATGGTTCATTGCTGCCACATATCAGAGTTCCTCTGATGCAACAGAAGGTCACTTCATAGGATGAATCTCTAGATATTTCCATGAAACTAGAAGCAACTCCTGTAGGAGAATCTAGTCCAGGTATGAGCCAAATTTTAAACCAATTAACTAGCTTATCTTTACAGGTGGAAGATATGAAGAAAGATAAAGGAAAAGAGAAAAGAGAAGATATCTAGTGTATCAAATGTAAATCAGAAGGCCATGACAAATAACATTGTACCCTATTTAATGAGTACTTGGCCTTTGGAGCACCTAATCCTTTGAAGCAGGCTATTGTACCTTGGTGTGAGGTATGTAGAACTAGACACCGCCCTAGTGAATGTTATTACATGCAAAAATATGTCCAAACACCTACCAATATTTATTCCACATTTTGTAAATATGTGGGGCATGATGAGAAGGATTGTAGGGCTTATGATCTCATGCATGAAATATCAAGGGATACATATATAATTCAAGGAGAAGCTTAGAAAGAAGGAAATAATGTGCAATTCAACTCCCCAGGAAGAGGAAAATTTAACCCTCGAAGTGGATTCAGAGGAAGAGGACGAGGAGGAGGTATGGGTTGAGTTAGAGGTCAGATCATTTTCTATAACTATGCACAACCTAGACATTTGGCAAGGGATTGCAATAATCCTTGTACTACTTGCAACTACTGTAATTCATTTGATCATGTCATCGAAGAGTATCCAGTGTTGTTAGCTAAACTTCAGGAGAGATGAGGAGGAAAGCAACAAGTCCAATTAATATCAGCAGAACCTTGCGGTGAGGACCCCAGAGTTTTCATTATTACTAGAGGAGGCGTTGTTACAGGAGAAGACAGGGTGACTCCAGAAAATACTACAGAAGCATCAGGGATCATAAGAGATGCAAAGAAGGCACAGTTGTTTGATCTAAGGAAAGAGAGACATACTTTTGAAGAAGCGAGGAGAGAATTTGTAGGAGAACAAGCTTATTCTTCTAGGGAACAACTAGAAGTCAGGGAATGTGAAATGCCACCAACATTTGATCATTCTGCTCTATCTAAACAAGGAAAAGAGGTAAGCAAGCTCATGGACTTCTTATATATGTGTATCAATTTGATTAAATATGAAAAAGTTGTGCAGGAGCTACAACACCTAGTAAGACAATATGAAATTGGGAGGATAGACCCTATGATGAGTAGAGTTGTGAATAAAGTATCAAGGAAAAGAAGGAAAAATAAGGAATTGCACCTTAGCTCTCATATTGGAAACTATGAAATGGACTATGTGGTCCTCGACTTGGGATCAAAAGTAAATGTTATGACAAAGCAGACTTGGGCACTGATGGGAAAAACTAGATTGATTTACTCTCTTATCAGGCTCAGGATGGCTAATTAGCAGGCAGTGAGCCCCTTTGGAAGACTATATAATGTCCTTGTAGACATTGATGGCATAAGTACATTTACAGACTTTGAGTTGATTGAGACTGTTGATGATAGTTTTCCTTATCCTGCATTGTTAGGAATTGATTGGGATTTCAACAATTCTATTGGTGTTGACCTGAAGAAGAGAAGAATGACATTTAAGGGTAATGGCCTTAAGGTCATTGTACCTCTTGATCCTGATGAAGGTCACCGATACAAAGAACCAATAAGAGAAGAAGATTGTGCCTATGAGCTAGAAAACATCTACAAACTGACAGCAAGACAACAAGATTATATTAATCCCACAGCAGATGGAAATCTAAGTTGGTGAAGTGAAAGTGCATGTTCATCATATTCAGAGGAAGCTTTGGAAAACTGGCAGAACAGAATGTATGAAGCCTCTACATGATGATGTGCCAGATTGACCAGAGTAGTTCATTGGATTGGAACATAAGTAAGTAATATCCCTACATTTGATGACCTGAATCATTTAGATACATTTCTAGCTAAATTTGAGAAAATTGCACCAGTACAACAGAGGATGTTGGCATTGGATGAAGCATTGAAAGAAACACCAACTAGATGGTGGGGAACACACAAGAAGAAAATCACAGAGTGAGTACAATGTCACACCTTACTGATAGTGCACTTCTCAAACTAAGCTAAGGGATGGAAAGTTTGATACACGGGTCAAAGTTTTCCTAAGGACCACATGCAAAGTTGTGAAGAGGCCTGGAGCAATATTGCTAAAGAACAATGGGTGCATAAGTTCATTAACACATTGGACACTACACCTATCAACTGGTATCTTCAAGAAAAATTGTGCTTCGTCACTACAGATTGGTACGGTATGACTTAGAAATTTATAGCTACCTTATTACTTGAAATTCAGTACCCTACAGTAGATCAATATTTACAAATTTTAAGACAAAAGTTCTTTGAGGAGGCACCTAACCCCCCTCTTGACCAACAAAAAGATGAATGGACTGCACCTCTTTAGTAGTTACAGGATTACTACAATATTAATGTTGATGAGGATGATGACCCGAGGGATGTAAACATTTTAGAAACTGAAGGACAAAGACACATAGAAGCCCCGAGGATTGAATTACCTTTTGTTGGGCAGCCCATTAAAATTAAGAAGGTTAATATTGGAACAGAGAAAACACCTAAGTTAGTAAATGTGGGAGACTATTGGGATGATGCTACTATTAGAAAGATCACAAAACTATTGCATGAATATCAGGATTTGTTTCCAGCCAAGTTTACAGACATGAAGGGCATTAAAGGGCCCATGGGAGAAATGAATATCCCTCTAAGACCAGATGCAAGACCCATCAAGCAGAGACCCTATAGATTGAATCCCAAATATAAGAAGAAAGTTAAGATTGAACTGGATAGAATGTTGGAAGCAGGAATCATAGAACCAGTTGAAGAATCAGAATGGATCATCCCTATGGTGGTCCAAGATAAGAAGTCAGAAGAAATCATAATTTGTGTAGATTTAAGGAAACTGAATGATGCATGCCTACATGACCCCTTTCCTACACCCTTTACTGATGAAGTTATAGATAATGTAGGAGGAAAAGAGCTCTACTCATTCACAGATGGATTTTCAAGCTATCACCAGATCAGAATTCCTAAGGAAGATCGACATAAGACCACATTTGCAATAGAATGGGGTTCTTTTTAGTACACTTTGATGCCTTTTGGCTTGAAGAATGCACCAACCATCTTTTCTAGGGTGGTGGTCGAAGCATTTAAGGAATTTTTACACAAGTTATTGGAAGCATACTTTGATGATTGGATTGTTTTTAGCCTAATGAAGGATCATATTGAATGCTTGAGATTAATGTTAGATAAGTGCAGGCAATGTTAGATTTGCCCGAATCTGAAAAAGTGTGTTTTATTTTCACCCTTTGGAGTGTTGCTAGGGCATATCATCTGTAAGCAGGGGTTGTTGGTAGATCCTTCCAATATTGCTATCATTTTTTATCTACCTTCCCCTACTTTGATTAAACAGTTGTGCATTGCATTAGGACACACTGGATACTATAGGAATTTTATCAAGGGTTATGCACAAATAAAAAAACCTATGGAGAATCTATTAAAGAAAGATAGTAATTTCCAATGAACAGAAGAATTACAACAGAGCTTCGACACATTAAAGCAGAAAATGGTCATTGCATCTATCTTGGTATTTCCATATTGGAGTAAGGAGTTCAATGTTCATGTCGATGCTCCATCCATTGCAATAGGAGTAGTATTAGCATAGCCAGGAGTAGGAGACATTGACCACCCTATAGCCTTTGCTAGTAGGAATATTTCTACAGTTGAAAGGAACTATACTACGACTGAAAGAGAAGGCTTGGCTATGGTATACGCACTACAGAAGTTTATACATTATTTGTTGGGAGGACATTTTAAGATGTTCACTAATCATTTTGCATTGAAGTACTTAGTCAACAAGCTAGTGTTGGGGGGGAGAATATGCAGATGGATACTACTATTTCAGGAGTATGATTTTGAGATTGTGGTCAAGCCAGGAAGAATGAATAAAGGACCTGGTCACTTATCCAGGTTATAACATGGTGAGGAACCTACTGGTCTGGAGGATACACTACCAAATGCACAATTGTTGGCCATCAGAAAATTCGATGATCCCTTCGCCGAGATAGTTCAGTTCCTGTCCATAGGAATGGCACCTCGTGAATATACAGTTATTTAGAAGAAATGGTTGGTAGTCTGTGCTGCTGACTTTCAACTTATAGCTTGACAATTATATAATATGGGACTAGATGAGATCTTGAGGAGATGTGTTATGGAGGCAGGAAGACCATCGATTCTTATAGAAGCACATGAAGGCATTGCAGGAGGACATTATGCATGGAAAGAAACAGTGCAGAAGGTCCTCAGAGCTGGCCTCTGGTGGCCTACTTTACACAAGGATGCTAAGGACTACTACAGAGCCTGCGATGTGTGTCAAAGAGTAGGGAAGCCTTCTAGAAGGGATAAAATTCCTTTGGCACCGCAATTAACATTACAAGTATTTGATAAATGGGATATTGACTTTGTGGGACCTATTAACACACCAGGAAAAAGCACAGGAGCTCGATACATTATCACTGCTACAAAGTATTTGACTAGATGGGCAGAAGCAAGAGCGATTAAAGACTATAGTGTAGCCACAATTGTGCAGTTCATATTTGAGGATATTATAACCATATTTGGATGCCCGAAGATCCTCATGAGTGATCGAGGAACTCACTTCATCAACAAAACTATTGAATCCTTGACTCAGGAGTTCAAGGTTCACCATGAGAAGAGCACCCCATACCACCCACAGGCGAATGGTATAGTCGAAGATTTCAATAAGATCTTGGAGACAACATTGACTAAGATTTGTAGTGTTAACAGAGATGATTGGGATTTAAGAATTCCAGCAGTATTATGGGATTATAGAACTACTTGCAAAAATTTAACTACACAAACCCCATTTAGGTTGGTATATGGCTTGGAAGCAGTGGTACCTATGGAATATTTGGTTCCTTGTTTAATAATTGCATCATTTACATTTATGGATGACACAGACGTTGTCCAAGACAAGATTGCATAGTTGATGGACCTAGAGGAACACATGTTTATTACAGGATTTCATCAACAGGTACAAAAAGAATGAGAAAAGGATTACCATGATAGACATATCAAGAGGAAAGCATTTAAGCAAGGATATTTGGTACTGTTATATGACAACAAGTTCATGAAGCATCTAGGGAAGTTCAAGACACATTGGCTTGGACTGTTCGAAGTTGCCTATGTTACGGAAGGAGGAGATGCACAGTTGAAGACTCTTGATGGAGAATGGAAGGATGGGTTAGTGAACGAGAACATGCTGAAGTTGTATTATGACAACCAGTTGCCTCGTGGCTCTCAGTAAAAGAAAAGGAGGAAGGGTATAGGTACCAGGTGCAGTTGAAATTGGGTACCGGACATAGAAAATATAGTTTTCACAACATGGGGAGGGACAGAGCAGAAATCACAGGCTACTCTATGTACTCTGCAATCGAAGTGATATAGAAGACTCAATATTGCAGTGACTTGGGATGAGTCACATGTGAGTGTTGGGGGCATGTTGGCCCTTGGTTTGGTATTAAGGAAGAAATCAAAGATTAAAGAAGAGGAAAGACGAAGCATGAACTATGTGGGAAGCACACAAACTGAGGAAGGGTCGAAGTGGTTAAAGAAGAAGAAAAGAAGGAGCGAAGTAAGGGAAAATCTAGTTGTTGGAAGAGAAGATCAAGGAAGACAAATTAGTAAAGAAGATGGATCGTGGACAACTCAACAAGTAGAAAAAGACACCAACGGGTGCTTTGGAGCACTTCGTGGCAAAGGAGTAAGGACAGGTTGGCAAAGCCCTGAAAACGCGGGTCAAGTGGACCTAGGGTTTTGGATCTAGGGTTTTGACACCTAGACTTCGGTCTAAGATTTTTCGATAGTCATGTAATTTATAAATAAAGGTCTAGAAGAGTCGAGAGGGTTGTTCATTATTGGTCATTGTTCATTGTTGTTGCTATTACTATTTTTAAGAGAAATATTGAGTCTATATTCTGGATTTTCAGCGGGGTGTGAAGATCAACCCTACAGCTGGGTGCGCAGGGAGGGAAGAGAAAGAGAGAAAGAGAGACATATCTACAACTAAGTGCATAGATAGAATTGCATGTTTTCATATAATAAATCAAGAAACACAGTTTTGTGGATGTATCCCTAGGGAGAGGGTGAACCACGTATATTTTGTTGTTCTTTGTGTTTGATGTTGTGTTATTTTCTATCTGATATACTATTATTGCATTGTTGTGTTAGAGATAAGAGATATATATAGCCTCGCGAAGTGGGCATAAGAGTGGTAAAGAATATCTAGATTTTTTTTTGTTTTGTTTTGGAATCACTTTTCATTTCCTCTGGTTGTAGACACTTGTGTCTTGCAACCCCCTATTTCTATTTTGGGTGAGACTGCATCTGCTTCGCAAGTGTTATTAAAAGGGCCAGTAGTTAGGGTTTGTTGGTACACTGTTGGAGTTCAACCCTAGGTCTGCCCCTGTGCCAACAATGCAATTGCGAGATATATTGTGAAGGTCCAAAATTATACAAGTCTCTTGCTCATTTATTTCTCTCATCACCATTTGCACACATTCAATTTTCTAGTCATACATCATAGGAGACCCAAAGAATCCCCATCATTCCATAGGCTTGCAAAATCTCCTTCCTATCCCAGGAGGAGTTCCTAGTCTCGCCAACTCACTAGCTCAACCATCTCACACCCTTATGAGTGCTACTATTTTGGGATCAAATTTTCTTGGTTCCACTTTACTTGGGTCCAATTCCTAATGCCAACCATCCACTAGCTCTCATTTACAAGGAAGCAGGGGGGAAACTTCTTCTCAAGGGGGAAGTACAACCCCACCCAACCCCCCTCAAGGGTCAGGTACACAACCTTCTCATATCATGGCTAGAACTAATCCTCCACTGCCACTTCACATACCATATTTGGCCTCCCTCAACATACATGATTCAAGTAAACTCACAAATGACCCTATATTGCATGACCCCACATGGCCCGCTATGCCTACCAAACTACCTTCAAACATTTTGAAGTTTGAAGGAAAATCAGGGGAATATCCCGCCAACCATATCATGACCTTCCACTTATGGTTCTCTTTAAACAACATCATGAATGACTCTATCCATTTAAGGTTATTCTAGTGCACATTCACTGATCCATCAACCAAATGCTATGTGGACGAAAAATCAAGGTCCCATGTGACTTTTGAATCCTTGGCCAAAACATTTTTGACCTTATTTCAACTATTAGTTCGTCATGACAATGGTTTGGAACGGCTCTTTGAATTTAAACAAACCTCATCCATGCATATTGTTGACCACATTCACGAATGGCGTTGGTGATGTAGTTTAATGCAAAGTAGAAACCACTAAAGAAAAATGCCTCGATTGGTTTTTGAGATCACTCATCTCTCTCCTTTCCAAAGATGTGGCCTCCACATTCCCCCAAACTGAAGAAGAAGCCATCAGCAAGGCTCAACAATACGGCCTCATTTATGCACAGTCAGGATACTTATACATAGTAATACCTGACGCCCTGAGACCCGTACCATTCGGCCAAGACAAACCTGGGATGTCTCACTCAGCGAATGGATTGATTAGTACCAAAACACACCACAATCTATACATCCAACCACCACCTATGTACGATACACCCCAATATCCATCGATGTATGGAGAACTCCCTTATTACCCTCCCCCCCACTTATCAGCATCCATACCCTATTGTCCTCCCTCCACCCATGAGTGGACCCTTGCTGACACCCATGATGCGCCTGGCTGTTCAACCAAGTTTTTTTACCCCCTTTACCTCAGCTTATAACCTGGGCACTAGTGAAATCACTATGCCTTCCTATGCACCCTACAGATCATTTCCACAAAATAATTCATATTTTCCATTTCATGGTCCTCCACAAGGACAACCACATGTTGGGGTTAACTTTGTTCATCCCTCTCCCATTCAGCAATTTCAAAATTTTGAACAAATTAATACGGAAAATCTGTCCCATTAGTCGAATAATGCCAAAAAGAAAGGGAAAAATTGAAACAATAATAACCTAGGACCAGGGGGAAATAACCCCCAACAAAACCAACAAATTGGGGGCAACCAGAACTAGGGTAACCAGAACCCCCAAGGGGGAAATAACAACAAACGCTAAGGGAGGAACAACAACAAAAACCTTCGGACGAACTTCCCTTGTGCTCTTTGCAGTGAGCATAGTCATTATACTCACCATTGTCCCCAAATTGCTGACTTCAAAGGGATGAAATATTCCATCAACACGCCACGTCCTCCAATGTTACTTTACTGTCAGTAGGCCCCACAACAGTATTTGCAACAACCACCCCCGATTATGTTTCAAAACCCTATTCCACACCAAGGTGTGATGAATAACCAGCAAGAGATGCATCCTACCCCACAACAGATGGGACAGTATCAAAACCCTAGGAGTCTGGTGGATCACAATATCCTCCTCACTATCGAAGAAGAAATTCTTCTACAAACACACGTTCATCAATATAGTGCACCCGATGAATCTACTCCCACCACTTCGGAAGCAGCTTCAGCTACAGCTGAAAAATACTTGATGATTCCACACCCTAACATTGAACCCCCCATTCATATTCCTCGCATTGCATTACGACGGAATGTCAACAACTCTCGGGCTAGTGCAGCACACAATTACAGTTTGGTCAATGACTTGGTGCAATCTCTTGTATCCATTTCAGTATTGGAGGTCCTCCAAACATTTTCAACTCAATGGAAATCCTTACTTTCTGCCTTGGGTGCAGTCGACCCAATTGATACTAGACTCATCACATTTGATCTAGATTGTGGGGAACCTCTTCTCCCTGCTTTGGTATCTTCCCAGATACCAGTCAATATTCGAAACATCATGGTTCATCGATGTATCATTGATGAAGGTGCATCCACATGCATCATGTCCAAAATTGTATGGCAGAAATGTAGCTCCCCTAAGCTAATACCATCTGCCATCACATTGAGAGCCTATGACGGATGACCATCCTCTCCTGAAGGGATCTTTCAAAATTTCCTTGTTTAACTCGGGGGAAAAACCATCCTTATCAACATTGAGGTTATCGACACCCCTCTCAATTACAACATCTTGTTTGGACATAGTTACATGTATGCTATGAAGGTTGTGTCCTCTTTTGTTTTTCGAATGATGATGTTCCCCCACAACTGGAAGATCATCACCATCGACCAAGTTTCACATTATGAACCTAACCACTCCTCCAACATCGATAACATCTTACCTCTTGTTCACACTAGTTTCGATGCATATCCACTCATGGATATAGGCCCCGAAATTTTCAAGGACCCATCTTTTTTGGGGTTATACCATGGAGCACCACTGCTCATACACCCCTCAGCACAAGTGTGTGTCATATCTTCCAATGGAACTAAAACTGGAGATATCATTCCTCCCAAAGAGGCTTCTCCACTCCTTGACATCCCACTATTGGAAGAAATAATACCTCATGAATCCCCTGAGAACCCTATGATGTCACTTATCCCCAATTTCACCCTCCCCCAAGGTCAAATCTCAGTTTGGGAGACAATCCCCCAAGCCATTACTCAAATTCCCTTCTTCTACCCCCCACTAGGAGTACAAGCTTTCCAAGTAACCACAATGATTACCCTTCCCAACATGGTGTTGGCCATTCCAGTATGGTATCTACACCCACCTACGATGGTTCCTCAACCATCCCTCCCTCCCCAAATAGAGGGAATCTTGATGCAAATTCTAGTACTAACTCCAACCACACCTCCCTCACCCCCACTTTCCAGCACCAGAGTGACGATTGGGGGCCAACAGAAGAAGAAATATCCCACTGCTCCACTTCCTCCCCGAGTTCAACCTCCTTGCGCACTCTATGAGAGAGAGGGGCACCCCACAAATAGATGCCCCTCTCTCCTCGAGTTACACAATTTGATCCAACTCCCTCGAGTAACCACATCAGTCATCTCTTCACCAAGTACATCTAGTTCTACCACCACATCCCCTACTATAGGAAGTAAAGGACTTCGAACCAAATTTTGATGTGCCATCTGTTCTAAGTATGTCCACTACACTCATTATTTCTCCGTGTTACGTCAGTTTTGGTAGACACTAATGGCAGTACGCCAAAGCCTTCAACAAGACCCCTCTCCACCCACGTCATCAAGTACCCATGTCACTGACATCCATTATGTCATGACCTCATTCAACAAACAAATGAGGTGCCCTTGCTCTCTTTGTGACTCACTTGATCATTTCACATACCAGTGTCCTTCGATCATTGAATACATGCATCGTCAAATGGCCCTTATTCAAAATCCTCCAACCACCCCACTTCTTTTGATGCAAGCGATTCCCCCTATTCCTTCTCCAGATATTGTTCACATCACCTCCCTTGAACCTGAGTCACTTACCACCCCTCCATGGTTCATGGATAGATTGTCTGAGGATTTACCCCCAAATCCTCCCAATTCTCCAATTCATTTCCCTTAGGAAATATTACCCTGGACCACAGTTTACAACCCATAGTATCTAGACATTTGGTTTATGAAAAGCATGTCATTTCACCACAATTGTGACACCCCCTCTAAGTCTTCACCACCTAAAGACAATCACACTGTAAGAGTCACCAATGTTACTTCCCTAGATCCCCTATATTCTCACATTTTCCACTATGACAAGGATATCCTAGAGGAATTAACTACCCCTGATTTCCCATGGAACACACTTCATCATAGAGTTCTCTTTCTCTTAGAGGAAGCCTTCGACCCTCCTAGCCAAACCTCCATATGTGCAATCGAAACCAAGGACTTTATTTCATCAGGGCATATAAACTGTTTCAACAACCCTATCCCTACCCTCGATGCTTTTTACGAAGGTAGCATGGCCAACATTTCCCCCACTATCAAAATCAACATTTCCATCAAACCCGGAATCATCAAGGAAATCACCATTGGTGCCACATGCTCCCCTGAGGAACTCACCACTTACAAAGCACTCTTCCAAGAATACCAGGATATTTTTGCCTGGTCATATACAAAGATGCCCAGCCTCGATCCTTCTATCGTCGAACATCGCATCGACACTTGGCTTGATGTCGCCCCAGTATGTCAAAAGAAATGACCACTACACCCATCCAAAGTCGCAGCTATCAAAGCTGAAATTGAAAAACTATGCATTGAAAGGTTCATATACCCCATCGCATACATGTCATGGGTCTCCAACCCCATCCCCGTTAACAAAAAAATAGGGCACTATTCATGTCTGCACCGACTTTCATGATCTCAACCATGCTTGTCCCAAAGACAACTTCCCCACACCTTTCATCGATCAAATTATCGATGACTGTGCAGACCACGAGGCTCTTTCCTTCATGGATGGTTTCTCTTGCTACAATTAAATCCAAATCCACCCAGAAGATCAGTATAAAACTGCATTTACCACCCCATGAGGTACTTTTTCCTATTATGTCATGCCTTTTGGACTCAAGAACACAGGTTCTATGTTCCAATGAGCCATGACTTATGTTTTCCATGATCTCACTCGCATCATCATTGCTTACTTGGACGACCTCACTACTTGATCCAAGAAATGAACTTAGCATCTAGAAGACTTACGAGTTGTCTTTCAACAGTGTCGCCAGTACAATATCTGCTTGAACCCCCTCAAGTTTGTATTTTGTGTCATCATCAGATGCATCCTTGTGTTCATTGTCTCCCAACACAGCATCATAGTATACCCCTCAAGGTCCAAGATATCACAGAAATTCCACCACCTAGGAATTTGCACCAACTGCAGAGCCTACAAGGCAAAGCCAAATTTTTACAATGCTTTGTCCCAGATTAAGCAACTCGCATGCATGGTTTCCTTTGCTTACTACGTCATGATATACCCTTTCAATGGGATGAACATTCTCAAACCGCTTTTGATGATTTAAAAACAACGTTATCCAATGCCCCTTTGATCAGTCCTCTTGACTATGATCGCGACTACATCCTCTACTTGTCAGCCTCAACCGTCTCAGTAGTAGGCATTCTCGTTCAACTAGGGGATGATGGCTGCGAGAATGTCATTTACTACATTAGTAAAAATCTTTCAGGACCACCCCTGAAGTATAATCATGACGAGAAAATCATCCTCGCAGTTTTCCTTGTAGTCTAGAAACAATGTCATTTTATCTTTCTTCGCACTACCAAAGTCGTGGAAGATTCTAATCCCATGCAATACTTTCTTAGTCGATGGAAAATTAATGGTAAATTTTCCTGGTGGATCATCATCCTTTAGGAATACGATTTAGAGTTTTCAACTCCCAAAATAAAGAAAGCACTTGTTCTCGCTGAACTCATCACAGTGTTTTCCTCAGACACGACAAGTTCACCCATTAATACAGATTTTCCTAATGAACACCTCTTCTACATCCCATCGGATGACCCCTGGTATGGCGACCCCCTCATCTACCTTCGGACATAGAAGTTTGGGTCTCATATTTCTTGAGATGATCATCGACACATTCACCATCACGCCCCTTGATACCTCCTCATCGGTGAAATCTTGTATCGATGTGGGGTCGACACCATACTCCATTGATGTTTGACCATCGATGAAGAAGACAAAGTCTTGAATGATTGCCACAGTGGCGCTTGCGGTGGCCACCTCTCAAGGATGTCCATCACCCAAAAAATCATTCGAGCTAGATACTTCTAGCCCACATTGTTTCATGATTGCATCCATGTTGTCAAGTGATGCAACAAATGCCATCTTTATGCAAATAAAGCACAAGCGCCACTCGCTCTTCTACATCCAGTCATCATTGTTGGCCCCTTCTGCAAATGGACTATTAACTTCATGACTTGCAATCCTCTATCTAGAAATGGACAAAAGTACATCATTGTGGTAGTATATTACTTCACCAAATGGGTCGAAGCCATGTCTACCTTCAATAACACAACTGACACAGCAACGCGTTTTCTCTTTAATCATGTCATTACCTGCTTCATAATTCAAATACAGTTAGTCTCCGATCATGGTAAACAATTTGAGAATGAGATCTTTGTTGAACTCTCCTCAAAGTTAGGTTTCTCCCATGAGTTCACCTCCCCATACTACCCTCAGTCCAACAGACAGGTCAAGGAAAAAGTCCTCAAAACCATGTTGCAGCGTATTGTCAACAAACATAAGACCAATTGGCATCATATGTTGTTTTCAACATTATGGGCTTATCGCACGGCAGTCAAAACTTCCACCGGTTTTACATCATTTCATCTCATCCATGGGATTGAATCCACCCTCCCCATCGAGTGCAAAATTCCCATGTTGCACACCTCCATCGAGTTATTACTTGACACTGCTCCAATGGAGTAGCACTTGTTGAACTTAGAGTTGTTGGATGAAGATAATTAGTCTTCCTTATAGAACAATGAGGCAACTAAGAAATGGTCAAAGGCCACCTTTGACTGCCATGTCAACCTTCTCTCATTTAATGAAGGAGATCTCATCCTAGCCTACGATATCACTCACGATACTCTCAGTCATGGGAAATTTGAGTCATTATGGAATGGACCCTACATCGTCCAACACTGCCTCACTAAAGGTGCATACATCCTGGCCTCTCCAGAAGGCTACCCTGTCAAAGAACCCGTCAACATGTTGTACTTAAAGAAGTTTTACACCAGAGCATAGTCATTCTACACTAGGCCTTTTCTATGTACACATTTGTAGAGTTTTTAGTCTTCTTTTTCACCTCCACTCCTCATGTATGATCTACCATTTATGTTATTTATAGATGAATCCTTCATTGGCCCACCACATCGATTACGCTGACGGAGCTAGTCATCGGACACATAATCTTGCTTCGGTCGCTTGATCCCTCTAAACCCCCTCACATGAACTGCTCCATTCCAGTGGCATATGTTTGGGCTCAACAACCAACAACCAAGAAGAATATGCAGTCATCATTAGCCTCCTCATCGAGGCCATTCACCACCATATTTGTCACCTTGGTGTCGTATTAGATTCCCAGCTCGTTGTCGTACAACTCAACAATGTGTACTTTGTCCACGATCCTTGCCTCTTTCGCAAATACCTACAAGTTAGACTCTTATCTCGAAATTTTGATTCAATTACATTTACACATATTCCATGACAATTTAATCAAATAGCAGATAACATGGCTAACCTAGTGTTATATTAGCATTTATCAAATCAAGACATCATCACACATAAATAAAGCATCAAAAGTATGTCATAGCATATAGATTAGACATCATAAAAATAGAACAAAATATCATCACATGTAAACATCGCGGCGATCCCA
>ML781809.1:85914-149159 GCA_009831015.1 Picea engelmannii
CCTCCATCTCTCTCTTTGTGACATCCCCAACTTTGCTCTAGGCCATGTCACATCCAAAATTTTGAGCTCTGATACCACCTTGTAACGTATCCAACCTTCTATATTAGTCCAATTACCACATTTTAATGTCTCCACTATCACAAACCCACTCAATAAAGCTCCAATAGTAATATTGTCTTCTACAGAAGCAACTCATTGAAACTAACAACATGCACAATAGGCCTTGTGTTATGCACAACTATGTTTTCTAGTGCATGCACACTGGTCTCATACCGCACACAACCACTATGTCTTATCAATTCTACATGCTCAACTGTTATTGTGTCAGATGCGTTGAATGTCCCTCAACACACATGACATTTCTAGCTTCACGCTAGAAACCATACGATTACTGCTGAAGTTACTTAACATATAGTGACTATAACATTGGAATGAACTGACTATAACATCGGAATGAACTCGTAATACAACTACGTGTGCAACCGTTCCTATGTCGCGCATGGGGTTTGTCCCATTCATGCGCATGAACTAATACCACTTTTCATGTATGATGATTCAGGGCTTGCTAGAAACCATATGATTATTGTTGAAGTTACTTAACATATAGTGACTATAACATCAGAATTAATTGACTATGTCATTGGAATTAACTGACTATAACATTGGAATTAACTCGTAATACAACTATGTGCGCAATTGTTCCTATGTCGCACATGGGGTTTGTCCCATTCATGCACGCGAATTGATACCACTTTGCATGTATGATGATTTAATCCTTGCCTCAGAATCCCATGATCATTACCATAGAATTATCTAACATGAAACACTTAATAACTACCATGCTCTACATCTATGACAATTATGGAGAACTAATAATACATGCACAACCCAACATAATTATGTACCAATTCCATAACATAAATAACATAAGAATTCACATGTTAAACAATATATAAACACATATAAATTGTCATGGCCCATGCCCTGCATATGCATCAAACCTGCATTTCTACAACATATATATATACCACACACAAATATATATACAAATGTAACACATAATATATTTAACATGTATATGCACATTATTGAGAGAATAATACACATAAGAAGACACTTGTATTTTGTTGTAATCCACCAACTGTGCGTAGACCTCAGGTGTTCCTTCCAGCCATAGACTTTGTTGCTCATAAACTCAATAGCAGGTCACCCTCGAGCTAGGGATAAAACTCCACCTAGGGAAAGGATTCCTAAGACAAGATAAGGTCTGTACTCAAACAAAGGTGCCAACCCCAACATAAATACTACAATCCCTCATTCCCCACATTTCTATCCCACCCCAGGAAGTGTTCCCCTTCTCTGCTCAACAGTCCTTCAACTACCCCACTTCCCTTTCAAAGCTTCAACAACAAGCCGGACAGGAAGTCCCAGAGCCTTGTAGTTGCAACTGAACACCTTGAGAAATCAATTCCAACCAATTATCTCACCTTGAGAACTAACTTCGCTCCACTTGGTGACTCGTTCCCATCCTTTAGTAACTTAGTCTAAATATATGTCCCATAAGTATACTTTTGGAAATATTATTAAAATATTCCCTTTATGCTTCACACCCCTTTCCCATTCTAGTGGAATTTTCACCCCCTGACTCTTTTCATCTTATTGGTATGTGCGCAATGATATGTCTTTATTAATATATGAGTGCATTTACATCTTACAAAAATAGGCGCATTAGACTTTTTCACAATCCAGGCTCCCCAGCCTAATAACCACATAGGCACTCTGGACTCAATATACATAAGGCTCTCCAACCCCAAAAATATCCCAGCTACAAACATAGTCTGGTGCACACTTTGAAGCAATCCTTGCACACTTATCTAGGTGTTACAAGGAAAATATATCTATGGCATGGGGTAAACCACAACAGATGGAATGACATGCAGAAATCAACTCTAATCTCGAGAATGTTATATAAACTAAATGCTAACAATACAAGGCCAAGATCCTACCTCATCCATATGTTTGATGAAGACCATTGTTGAGCACGCAACTCAAAGATTTATCCCTGCAACTTGTCCTCAAAAACCAAGATACGCAAGCATATGGTGATATATAGTGTTAGGATATAAATTAGCATAATCCATTAACATTCATGACAAATATGCCCATGGAATAATAATTCAAATATTTGTGAGATATCAATTGGACGAGAAAAGAGTATTTCTATTAGAATAATCAACAGAAGTATATATGAGACAAACTTCTATACCGATGCATATTGAAACCGAGAAACTAAGTCCCTCCAGTTGGGCCTCCACCACTTCAATCATCCAACAAAGGAAAGCTCATATAAAGGAGACAATGAGGTTCTCCATCACAAAGAAGGAAGATCTTGGGGTATGAACAATGAGTTTATACTTTCAAGGATAAAGGGATGCAGATTCAATATGAAGCGAAATTTGTCCAGAGTATATTTTCTCTCANTGGAATTGAAGGGATGATGCAGAGTGTTTCCATTATATGGAAGGTCAAGGATCATAGATCCTATGACATGGCATAGAAACCCGACATAATTTTTAATTTTGAGCACCAAAACCGATGTACACGGGTTGTAGTGGAGCAAGTTGCATAAATGCTTGTTGTTTAATTGATAGGGTGTGTATATGTGGGAAAATATGATTTTTTGGCTCTGGAAGGTACAAAAATGGACTTCAAGTCTGCATAGGGAAATGGAAAGGCCATCCAAGAAAGTTGCATGGGGTGACAAAAAAATTGTTGTAACAGATGCCCCCTAATGTGTGAGGTCAGAGGAGTATCTGCGATGGATGAAATACATTATAATTCCCAGAAGTGGAGTAATGGAGACTTAGCTGGAAGTTCTAATTACTCATGAGAATATTACAATCCATAATGACTTTGTACACATGGCTACCAATCTGAATTACACTGTAGATCCATGTGGAAATATGCCAAATAGTTGTTCATGGCCATGAATAGGAAATACAAAGTAGAAACATGTCGTAGGTTGTCATAGTCATGAATAAGGCCCAGTGGAAACCAGTCTCAAAATAAATATGAAGATATCTATATACAATGGTGTACAATCTAATCTCCCATGATCACTAAAGTCATATAGATATTGGTTCGATGAAAAACAACAACAGATTAAGGAAGATTCCATTGTAAGTTGAAGGTCTTCTACACTATCCATCAAATGTGAAAGTCTACATCATGTGAATATAGGAGTTGAGGTCGAACAAAATGAGACTTCGTTTGATTACCAGTCATTAAGGTGTACCATTAACAAATACGAGACAACCTAACAATAATGAAAGTAAGTATCAAGGCACCGAGTACATTCTTACAAGTGTGAATAAGGGTGTTGAGGTCTAACACTTGAACATTCCATCGATCAGGAGACATTGATGTATTCCCAATTTTAGATGGTGGGAAAACCTGCCACTGATGACTGCAAGCCTCTAGACACTCATAGGAATCTAGGCCTCATTTCTAGAATAGATGAGCTAAATTCGATGGAAGGAGACCCACTGAAAGGAGAGCATTAAGTAATATTTCATCATTCAACATGAGCTACAAGTAAATATCTTGATGATTAGGAGGATATCGGATGAATAGGATGTTCATGAAGCAATGACCTTGTGTGTCTCCTTCATGCACTAGATGCAAGTAGTGCATGCAAGAGACCCTATGAATAGCATCCAATGAGGAAGATTGTTGAAAAAGGAGAGGAAACCACCAATAAAGCTAATGGAATCCAAGACACTGCATGAATCCTAATGTGTGAAAAGATTTCTTGTTGTCGAACACAATGGAAACCCCCTAGTCAACGACCAATGAGGAGATGTAAATTGTTGGGTTCAAGGTTACCTACCCATAATGAAATTAGGACCAGGGTGCATGGTAGGACTACATCTTCATGCGACTTTGAGACACACTGAGGGTATGGTCGACATGCAAAGTCAAGAGTTCTAAGAAATGGTCGACACAGTCTCATAGACATCCTTTGAACAAGAGCATGAGACATATGGATAACTCGAGCATGATAGACTTTATGATAAAACTTCATGATGCAGGCATCAATGAACTCTCCATGGGGACTGGAAGAATAACCAATCAGAGGAGTAAACTCTATGTAATGAGCTCATCTTCCTAAGGTCATTCTAAACCCAAACTTTGGATGAAAGTGGACTCAAAAGTTTATGCTATGTTCAAAGGTGACATGACTACTACCATTATGAGATAATATTATTTTCCACCCGTCTTTTTTTTGTTTTTGTCTTGGGAAAATGAATGCTATGATATAGGAGAGGAAATAAGTGTCGTGAGTAAGAAACTGGCTCCAAACAGTGGAACATACAAGTTGCAAAGGATATAAACAAGGCTATGCTTGGCTAGTGATGCAAATTGTTGAGGAAAGAGGCTTATAATGAGAAAGTGTGAACCAAAAATAGGATCAATATTGCAAGCAGGATGATGGAATGCAATTACAAATTAACTCCAAAGAATGTCATTTTTCATAGATTTAGTCCCCTAGGCCCGAAAAAGCATAAAATAATACCCAGGAGAACTCTTCTAGCCAATGGTGACTAGAGTATTCATTTTTTGTAAGTAGTCTACTTGTTCTGAAAAAGGGTTAAACTTACACCAAATAGACATCCTTTCAAAGGAATCTAACGAATGTGGAAGAGATAAGTTCACACGACAATATTTTTCATTTTTATAGAGTCAAAAAAGAGATTAATTAAGACTCGAGGGGAGTCCCAAAGGGATGGGTCGGAATACTTGTGAGTAAGAATATGGGGTTCAAACACAAAGTCATATTGGAACTATAAGGGACTATCGGTCCTATGGAATAACTTTTGCATGGGAACCTAATGGCACAAAGGTTCTAACTAGGGCACCCATGTTTGGTAAGCCTCTACCACTTAGTAACAACACTTCTAGTAGCAGTAAGAAGGTCATGTGTCACTAATAAATGGGTTTGTACCTAAATCATACGAATAAAATTCATAGGACGATGCAAGAGTGAAAAAATAGAGTGATGACCTATCCTGTATGTTGGTGAAAGAAAATACCTGCCGAAGGCATGAACATGCGGAATGACACTAGAAACCGCAAAAATCCTAGACAAAACCAATTCTTTCCATTATACTATTAGTCCACAAGGTCAAAAAATAGCACAAACTATATAGATTGGGTAAAACAATTCTACTAATAGTAAAAATAGACCATTTTACCATACCATTTGAGTTTTTTCACCCACATAGTGCATTTTAGGCCATTTTCCCATTTATATTCAAGTGTCGATTGTGGGTGCTATGATCAACAAAATTAGCAATCGTCTAGACCAAGTAAGTGTCCATCCCTTATGTTGGTTGTGAAGCCTGATTATCTTTCAGTTTCATAGGTCTTTGTTTTTCAGCCTTGTTTATACCCCATGAAGACTGTACACCCCTCCACAAGGGAGGGTTGCAGGGGGGGCTTGCCCCCCATGCAGGTTCCGGGGAAATCATCCTCCCGGCTGGGGGGTTCGGGGGAAAGTGGGCCCCTATTAGGGGTTTGGGGAATAGCATTCCCCAGCGGGGGTTTGGGGGCGAATCCCCTGAAGGAAAAATTTCCTTGTAAATGTATATTATAATTTCATAGTAAATCCATACCATTTATTATAAGGTCATAGATATGACGGTAGAAGTTATTTTAAGGGTTTTTTTTCCTAGAAGTAAACCCTCTTTTATGCGGGAAATGTATTGTGTCTATGTGTCATTGTGAATATTGTATTCTAAGAGAGGAGATTGTGAGAGAAAGAAGAGGAAGTTATAGCGGGAGTGTTGTAGGTTGTATCCCTTCATTGTTGGATAATAAAAAGGAAGGACCTAGAAATTTCTATGGTGGACGTAGCCCACACTGGGTGAACCAAGTATATTTGTGTCTCTATTGTATTGTGTATCTTCCTTGTTTTATTTCTGCATTTTATTTTATTTTATTGCTCTGTGATCCTATTTTTCTAACAACTAGTATTAGAATGAAAGATAAATCATGGGAAAAGAGGGTTCCTGGTTCAAGTGGGAGCAATGGAAGAAGATGGAAAGTTTAGGGTTGATAAATTTAACAGCCAAAACTACCAGTTATGGAATATGAAAATGGAAGATTATTTATATCAGAAGGATCTCTTCCTACCATTGGGTGGAATAGAAAATAAGTTGACAGCCATGAAGGATGAATAATGGGAGGTTCTTGACATAAAGGAACTAGGAATGATACGGTTGAGCCTGGCAGAGTCGGTGGCTTTCAATATTTTGAAAGAAAATACAATGAAGGAGATGATGGATGCATTGGCTAAATTGTATGAAAAAACATCAACGTCCAATAAGGTATTTATAATGAAGAGATTATTTAATATGAATATGTTAGAAGGTGGGTCTGTTGCAGATCATTTAAATGAATTTAATACGGTTACTAATCAGCTAAGTTCTTTAAAAGTGGACTTTTATTATGAGATTCAGGCTCTTCTAATCTTGTGGTCATTGCTAGAAAGTTGGAACAACTTAGTCATGGTTGTAAGTAACTTTGTCTCTGGTTCAACCACTTTAAAATTTGATGGTGTTGTTGGTGTTATCCTTAGCAAGGAGATGCGACATAAAAGCACAGGTGAGACATCAGGTAATGTGTTAAGCATGGAGAGCAGGGGAAGATAAAAGGAAAGAGGAAAGGGCTCAGGGAATCGTGGGAATTCTAGGAAGGTCAGATCCAAATCTAGATTGGGAAAGATAGAGTGTTGGAATTGTGGGAAGAAAGGACATCTAAAGAAAGATTGCAGAGCTCCAAAGAAACAAAGAGATGGATAGTAGGAGAAAAATCAGGGAGCAAATGTAACAGGTGATATGTTACAGTATGCTTTGATTCTTTCTGTAGATAATATTTATGAGTCTTGGGTAGTAGATTTAGGGGATTTATTTCATGCCACACCTCGTAGGAAACATTTTCTAGATTATGTTCAAGGTGATTTTGGAGAGGTTCATTTGAGTGATGATGCACCATGCAAAATTGTTGGAATGGGAAAGGTAAAAATAAAGAAAAGGAATGGAAACCAGTGGTTGTTGAAAGAGGTAAGACATGTTCCAGATATAAGGAAAAAACTAATTTCAATAGGGCAGTTGGCAAGTGAAGGTTGTATATCCATATTTGCAGATAAGGTGTGGAAGGTCATCGAAGGATCACTGGTGATAGCAAGAGGAGAGAAGGTAGGTACATTGTATTTATGTACTGGTAATATTGACTCTTCTATCTCTTTGGATTCTAAAAGAGTGGATACAAAATTGTGGCATCGTAGGATTGGACACATGAGTGAGAAGGGGATGCAGATACTTCATAAAAGAAATTTGTTGCCAGATCTTAAGAAAATTGATTTGTATTTCTCTGAGGATTGTGTTTATGGAAAATAGAAGAGAGTCAGATTTCTAAGAGTCGGAAAAGAAAAGAAGAGTGAAAGGTTAGAGCTTGTGCATACAGATGTATGGGGACCATATCAAGTATTATCTCTTGGTGGATCTTGTTATTATGTTACTTTTATTTATGATGCAACTAAAAAAACTTGGGTTTATTGCATTCGACAAAAATATGATGTTTTTGATACTTTTAAGAAATGGAAATCTTTGGTTGAGAATGAGACAGGAAAAAGGTTGAAGTGTCTCAGATCATACAATGGATGTCAATATTGCAGTAAGGAGTTTGATGATTATTGTTCATACCATGGGATTTTTAGAGAGAAGATAGTTCTAGGAACACCACAATAAAATGGTGTGTCAGAAAGGATGAGCAGGACAATCATGGAGCATGCAAGGAGTATGAGATTGCTTGTTAGTTTTCCCTAAAAGTTCTGGGAATATGTTGTAGATACTATTGTTTACTTAATAAACAAAGGACCTTAAATCTCTTTGGATGGTGGAATTACAGAGGAGCCATGGACAAGTAAAATGGTAAACTATTCTTTTTTGAAGACTTTCAGCTATGAAACATTTGTCCATATTGATAAATAAAATTGAACAAAGATTGAGCCAAAATCCAAGAAGTGTACCTTTATTGGATACAGTGTTTATGATTTTGGTTATCACTTATGGGATTATGAAAATCAAAAAATCATTAATAGTAGAGATTTCATATTCAATGAGAAGGTCATGTACAAAGATCAGTTGTAGGGAAAAAAACAAGACATGTACAAAGACAACATTCCCTGATGGGGGTTTGGGGGCAAAGCCCCCGAAGGAAAAATTGCCTTGTAAATGTATATTTTAATTTCATAGTAAATCTAGACCATTCATTATAAGGTCACAGATCTGACGGTAGAGTTATTTTAGGGTTTTTTTCCCTAGAAGGAAACCCTCTTTTATGAGGGAAATGTATTGCAGCTATGAATCATTCCGAATATTGTATTCTGAGAGAGGAGATTGTGAGAGAAAGAAAAGGAAGTTAGAATGAGTGTGTTGTAGGTTATATCCATTCATTTGTTGGATAATAAAAAGGAAGGACCTGGAAATTTCCCTGGTGGATGTAGCCCACACTGGGTGAACCACATATATCTATGTCTCTATTGTATTATGTATCTTCTGTGTTTTATTTCCGCATTTTTTTTTATTGTATTGCTCTGCGATCCTATTTTTCTAACAACTAGTATCATAATGAAAGACAACTTATAGGAAAAGAGGGTTCATGGTTCGAGTGGGAGCAATGGAGGAAGATGGAAAGTTATGTTAGGTTGTTTTACCCTAGAAGGAAACCCTCTTTAATGAAGGAAATGTATTGTGTCTATGCATAATTGTGAATATTGTATTCTGAGAGACGAGATTGTGAGAGAAAGAATAGGAAGTTACAGCGGGTGTGTTGTAGGTTGTATCCCTTCATTTGTTGGATAATAAAAAGGAAGGACCTGGAAATTTCTCTGGTGGATGTAGCCCACGCTATGTGAAACACATATATCTGTGTCTTTATTGTATTGTGTATCTTTTGTGTTTTATTTCCGCATTTTTTTTTTTTTATTGCTCCACGATCCTATTTTTCTAACACCTTCTACTTCAATTTCATTGGTTTGAGTTTCAATTTTAGGCCCAAATTTTTTAGTATTAGAGGGTGCAAAATGTGAATTAGGGCATACGCAGGAAAAGAAAAGCCTTCCCATATATGTTTCCATATGCGTGGGCAAAGCAAAGCCTTCCTGCGTATATGAATCCATATACACGATTGTTACCATATTAACTTGCGTACAAGTCCGTGAACACTTTTTTTGGCAAGATTTAACTCAAAAAATGACTTTTCCTTTGCAGGATGTTGCTTGAATGGAGGGAGAGGGAGCATGAAGAGATATATTCAACAGTGGAAAGGAATGCAGGGGCCCAATAAGCTTTAAAAATATGTGGTCTTTATAAATTTTGGGCTCTCAAAGGAATGAGGGCTTAAGTGAGGTTACTCCAGATGCTCATAAACTACTGGGATCTGGAGATAGAGGCCTTCAATATCGATGGGAAACCATTGAGGATTGAAGTGGACAACACATATTTCATCACAGGATTGTCTCGATGGGGCAAGTTAGTGAATCTCAAGGCCCAGGGATCTAGGGGTGGTATGACCATGGAGGATTACATTTCCACCCACTGTGTTGCAGGCACAGATAAAGTAGGGAGCCAACTCCCAATCAAGGTGATCGAGAACCTGAGCTTGAATATCATCGTACTTATTCTTACACATATCTTGGGGTCGTACTTGTTTCACTAGGCATCAAGGCCACTCATTTTCTATGCAGTGGAGTGTTTATGACCCACTATTTATGATTGGTGTACCTCATTGTTGACTAACATTAAGAGCCAGATGACGGATTGCAAACAAGAGAGAAGGAGAAACTTCAGATTTGCATCCATTCTATGTAGTTTTTTATTTGAGCAGGTTTTAGGCTTGATCCCTAGAGAAGATATCATTCTGTATGGACTGCACAATCTAGCCATGTCATGGTGGACCGATGTGTTGAGGTGGCTAGGAGGTGGTAGGGTGCCAACCCCCTACAATGGCGAGTTCTTTTTTTGGTGGCATAGAGAGGTCATAGCCATTGATGACTACTCTTATGTCGGAATTGAATATAGAGGGGATCTAGATATTCATTTTTCCACCAGGTTCTGCCTATGGTGATATTAGTAAGAAATGTTTTTATATATTTCATCTTTTTATGTTTTTTCAAAATGAATAAAAAACACAAATATTTTTGTATGGTATCAAGTATTAACAATTTCTTTGTTATGCATATGTAGGTCTACGACAACCAGAGGGATTCCCACAACATCAATGGAGGAGCCAAGGAGATGAGCACATGGGAGGAGATGTAGATAAAGTGATGTAGAATGTGCAGGGGAACCTATCTCGATTGACACACAGGATTCTTATGGTTCAAGTGCAGGATATGACATAGGCTATGCAGCGACAGGTAGTGGATGTACCCCGTGTGTGGGTGCGACTCTTCCAGCATCTCGCAAACACCGTAGTGTTCTATCATGATAGGCATATGGCGCCACAGGGGTAGATGCCATATTTATATATATACTGACCATATATGTATTTTGAGGGTGTGAGCCCCATTTTGTAATATGGCACCATATTTTTTGAAAATATGAAATATAAAATTTTGGTCTTCGGATTTACTTATATATGTTACAATGTGTACATGCATGAATGTGTTTTATTTTTTTAGTTATGTGACAAATTCCAATCTAAAACATAATTAGCATACGCATCGGATACACAATTAGAACTTCTACATATTTGATTATAAGTAAGAAAATCAAAGTATCGTTCCAAAAGTCATGCCCATAGGAATCATCGGAGTAGAGTAGGGTCTTGCACACGGTAACTGTCATTTAACTGAAATATGACTAACTGGGAGTACAGGCGAACCTCTAAAGACTGAACAACATGTGAAATGGCATCACGTAATTGTTCTATAATTGCACTGTACTCAGCCACATTATTTGTTGATGGCTCCAGATGAACGCCACCTGAAGACACCAGTTGGCCTTCGAGCGAGTAAATGACCCAAGTGGTAGAAGCCATGTTCCATGTATGACAACTGGCACTGTATGCAAATTCTAATTAAACCGAATACTCCATTGACATTTTCCAACCAAGGGAAAACTTGATAAGCAATCCGATGACACAAAGGAAAATATATATATATATACACTAAGATGCATTAATATACAGAAGGTCATGCCCAAGCTTGAGGGCTTACGTGTAATACCTTTTAAGGTAGATCCCATTTTTTGGCTCATCTAGCATATTCCCTTCATAATCCTTCAATTCATAGGCTCCTTTACCTAAAACACATCGCATGATATAAGTATTTTGCCATAGGGGGTTGAAATTGCCTACCCCCAATGGTTCTTTAGCTTCGTCATGTAGGAGAACCAAGTCACCCTCAGTGTACTGTCAAGGACAGACAAACATATCATATTGAACCTTAACACGCCATTTATTCACTTTGATAGTTGTAGAGGCATATTGACACTGCTCATCGAGAAATTGTATGTGCACAAGGTGTTCTTCAAGATCGATTGTGTTAGGCAGGAGCTTAATTTCCAACTTGAGGGAAGGAATTTCTCATTCAATCAGAAGAATCGAATCCACACCATGTACTAACTAAAAAGGAGAAAAATCGGTGGAAGTCTTTATCGAGGTTCGATATGCCCAAAGTGTAGGGAAAAACATCTAATTCCAGTCAGACTTACTCTAGCTAACATTTGTTTGCAAGATGGTCTTGAGAGACTTATTTACTGCCTCTACTTTTCAATTTTCCTGGGGATAATAAGGGGAAGAATGATCATTCTTAAACCCTAGTTTTGATGCTAACCCTTTCATCATTTCATTCTGAAAATGATTACCATGATTAGTGACAATCTCTTTTCAGATTCCAAACCAGGCTATAATTTGGTTGAATACAAAGAATGTTGTAGTATTACCATTGGATTTAACGGTAGGCATGGCCTCTACCCATTTAGTGAAGTAATCCATGGCCACAATGATATGTTGATGCCCCCCAACCAAATTCGGGTTACAATCCATAAAATCTACCCCCCACTTGGTGAAGGGACCAACGATTATGAATGGGTGAAGAGGGGTTGGATGCAAGCACATTTTCCAAGCAAACACCTGGCAAGGGTGACACTTCTTGACTGCTTCAACACAATCTTTAAAAATTGACAGCAAAAAATAATCGGCTCGCAATATTTTTGGGGTTGTCACAAGCTCTGATAAGTGACCACCACAAGCCCAACTATGAGAGTAGTTGAGAACCAATTCATCTTCCTCGTGAGCCAAGAAACGATGAAAAATAGTATCTACTCCTCGACGATACAAAGTGTCACATATGATAAGGTAATTTTTATTCTGATGAAGTATACATTGTCAAGCGTCTCTCAATAGATGTTGGGATAGATTCAAGGTTTGGAGATAAAATAGAATGTATCCATACTAGGGACTCTGAAGACAAGATAAGGAAGATATGTTCATCCATGAATGAATCGTCATGAAAAATATCCTTGTTACACATTATTTTGTTTATTCTAATGATGATATCACAAACATGTATTCAAGCTCCCAACATGACTTTTTGCCTGAGAAAAACAACTTATTTCCTCCTCTACAAGCTTGTTTTTTAGAAAGGGTCCACAGGCTACTCATACTACACAGTGCGGAAATCAATCATTTTCGCAGGTTGCTCTATGGCTGGCCCACGAGATTTCCGTAGGCTACTACATAGGCAAGGTGTAGCAGTGTTCCAAAGCTAAAAGAGGAAAAAGGTTTCACGAAGTTTCTAGAAGGGGAATCTTCTAGAATGTGAGGTGGTGTCTGTGTAGTTTTGATCCTACTGGTTTCTCTCATTTGGTGGGATCATCCTCATCCTTTTAACCACTCCACCTTCTCCTATATAATCATGGGATTCTCATGGAAAAGGTTAAGCAAGAAGAAGTAAGATTGAGCAGAGAATTGATGGAAGAACAGGTTGAAGACTGTGTGAAGAATCCTACTCTTACCGATGCTTGAGGCCTCCATTTATCCATCAAGCTTTTTTGGATTATCTTCATGCAAATTTCAGAGCAAGTGTATGTGTGTGTTGGAACAAAGGACCACTAAAAGGGAATTTGCGACATCAAGGCAATTCGGTTGTATATTCTACTTTTCATTAATATAATACGGTGGTATGTCTCTTTTTGATAAAATGATTAGTGTTTTATTACATGACTCCTTGATCACATGTTTAGGTTGTCATTGAATTCTACTATTGCTTCTTTCACGTTGGTTGGTTTGTGTCATCACATATTCGATTCTGCAAGAGCACTGGAGTGAAGCAAGGACAACAAAGACATAAGGAAGCGATTCATAAGGTATGTTATCTATTCTTCTTTGAATAGTAAACTCAATGATTGTAACTTAGGGAAAGCGTCTTGTTCTGTCTCGTTTTGTTTTAGATCCAGGTGGAGCTAGGGGGATTAGTTCAAGTCCACATCTACCAATTTACCCAATAACAAAATTGGTGACTCTACTGGGGATTACAACTTGATTGTGGTTTTTTGTTAGTCGTTTTCTTTTGACCTATTCTTTTTACTTGATATCAATCTCTGAGTCTCTGGGAAACCCATTCACTCTCCCTGGGTTTAAAATTCCACCTAGATGTTTTTCCTTTTCCCCAAATTTCTTGATTTTTCAAACACGTCCACACTGCACCTCATAGATAGCTTGCGGAAACCATTCATTTCCACACCCTGGTGGTTTGTTTCAGTGTGGGATTTCCACATCTTGCATGTTTCTGGCTCGCGGAAATCATCCATTTCTGCACTATGTTATACTGCCCACTTGTGGCAGTGTTTGAAAAAACAATTGGTTTGGGTTTTGGCCTCTATTGTTGTCTACTTTTTCTTTAGTCAGTTGGACAAGGATTTTTAATGCCAGTTCTTGAATTCTTCTGATTGTTTCAGCCTAATCTTGATTAGTTTCTTAGATTGAATACCTCTCTTTTGATCTTTTTTCAATCTTTGTTTTTTATTTTTATCGACAAGGATATAATATTTGGACTTGCGTCTGAGAGCTTGCTCGATCAAAGGTCTTAATTTGGATTTGGATTTGTAGGTTGGTTACATCTTCTAGATTGCTTAATGATCATAAAAACATTTCTTATTCATATTTGAAGAGACTTTTTCTTATCAATTTTTATTTTTATCTCCATTGAAAGATCGATTTGGGTGTTTGTTGAGTGCTTTATTTTCATTGATTGCTTATCCTTTCTTAGTTACTTCTCTATGTTGGTTTCTCGAAAGGAAAAAAACAAAGTCTTTTTAGTCTTTTACGCAATCATTTATACAGAAAATATTGGCGTCTGGAACATTGAAAAAGAACGAATAATGAAATTACATTGTTGATGACTGTTTGGTACTATATTCAAAGAAAAGAATTGTATGCCGTAGTTTGTATTGTTCTGGAAGAATACTTTCTCCCTACTATAGATAGAATTCATTGAACAAAAGTTTACATCATTCATTTCTATTTGCACGTTATTGGGTCAAAGTCTTACACAACATTGATTTCATTCCTGTCTCCCTCTTAAGTAACAACAACCTTTAATAATATTGTGAAAATCTAAAATTTAACTAGTAACTTTTTCTAGGGCCCTTTTACACCAACATTAGCTACGCTAGAGCTTTGGAATAGGCAGTGAGAAACACACTCCAAAGCACAAAACACACAATAGTATCTTGTGATAGGGAGTGTTCAAATCCATTTGCAACATTTTGTCCTGGGAAGCCCTTCCCACACAAGGGTCAAACCTGAGGTCGCATTGGGATTGGCAGAGTTACTCACCCTGTTTTGTTGGTCTTAGTGTAGAGATTGCACGTATTATGGGGGTCGCTTGAAGGTATACCCACAATGATGAGTGGAATCCTATCAATTTGATTTTGGGCTTGATACCCTGCCCTTGCATGTTGATCGAACTGTCGATTGTTTCCCCAAGAATCACTATTGTTTGTGGTAACTTTAGTAGCCTATCTTCTTAGGGTCTTACACAAGGTGACTGTGGAGGGGAAAGTCTCCACAGTACCTGGAATTGACGTTGGCCAGACTCACTCGGGCTCCTTGGAGGGTATACCCACGATTATGTGTGGGATCTTGCACCAGGGTGTAAGTCCATTAAGTAGGTCGTCAACGTAACTTTTCCACCCTAGCCCAGTCCCTTCTTGTCTCGACTTCGCAATGTTGGATTTCATCACCAACTAGTGACTTCGAAATAGGAAGGTTTTGTTTGCTTGGTTTTGATTCCTAGATTCTACTAGAGAGTGTTGTTTGTTAACATAGTTCGTCATTGATTTTTTTCATAGAATTTTTGGTTCAGCCAACATAGACCCTCCACGTTGTTCACGTAGGATGTAAGGACTACCTCCAGAAGATCCAAAAGTTTCTCAACCCTTACCTCATAAACCACTGGAGGATTCTCCTCAACAGAGTGAGATCCAAGACCACGTACCTTCACAGCTAGAAAGGACCGATTCTCTAGAGATATTTTGAATTGTTTCTGACCCTCTAGAAGATTTTCGCCTACCTCCTTGATATCAGAGACATATTCTCCGAATCAATTCGTCTGGAGAACTTGTTATCGACACTTCTGTATTACCTCTCGAAATTGTCATCGGCCTTAACAAAGATCCTTATTTGAACACTGACATAGCTCAGACTCTGACTTCTAGAAGGAACCCTCCTACCTCAAAGACAGGATTTGAAATACCTACCACTTATGAACCTCTCGAAACATCTTACATGTTTACGATACCTTTAGATCACTTTAACAATAGAACGTGCTATTATTTTCCCGGTTCAGAAGCATTGTCATCTGGTTCTAGCTCAACCATCCCTCTTCAACAGGCCCATTCCATGATGGTCCCAAATACTATGATTATTTCCACCGAGAATACGGTGGCTAGACAAACACCTATTGGCACACCACTTTTAGCTATTCATATCCCATCATTTCCTCTTGGGTATAATGGATTGAATGCTTCTATTCCCATTCCTACCCAAGTTCCATCCAAAACTCCTGGAGTCTTCACTCCTCCTGGGCACAATCCTGTTCTCAGTTTTATTCTGAAATTTCCTTGGCCCCCTTCCGGAGGGTCTTACCCACCTCTCACTAGTGGAATCGACCCTAGTGGCATTACTCAGTCTTTCACACCTAATTATCAAATTCTTGTTGGTAGACAATTTAACCCTGGGGGGAAATTTCAACCCCCACTTGGAGATCAAACCCCAATGGGGACACAACCTCCATTTGGAGGACAACCCCCACCCACCCCACCCTATGGATAGAAAATCCCAACAAATTTAGCCCAGTATTCGAACTTTCTTACACAAGGTAATACTCAATCAACTGGGGGGAAACAGCCTCAAGTCACCTCTTTCATACCCCCTGGTACGCGCTTACCTTACCCCGATACATCCAATTCTATTTGGGGTTTGAACGTTCCGTCTACTATCCCTTTCCAAGGGAACGTACCTAATCAGCACAACCCCACGGGCTACCTGCCACCACACCAACAGCCGAATCTACCTGGATCTTCACATTATATGCAAAATACTTACAATCCTACTGGTATACCAATGGGACTTCCTCCCCAAAGTCACTAGTACCCTCACGTGAATAGATAGTTACCCTTTTTGGCCACTTTGGACCTCCCTGATCTATCTAGAATTTTGAATGACCCTATCCGTCACTCTCCTCATTGGCCTATCATACCAACCAAACTACCATCTGACATTCCTAAGTTTGATGGTAAACCTGGAGAGGACCCGAACAATCATGTCATGACTTTGCACCTTTGGTGTTCATCCAAATCTTTGATGGATGACTCCATTCAGCTACGTCTTTTTCAACGAACTCTCACGGTTTCAACCACGAAGTGGTATATGGAGTTACCATGAGGCTTCTTCACTAATTTCAATACCCTAGCTATGCCTTTCCTCACTCACTACCATGTTGAAATATAACAAGGGATGTCCTCATTCATGTTTTTGTGTTTTGTCATGGGGAGGACATAAAGTCATAATTCCTAGACATGTTTTATTTGTAAAGTGACTTTTTAAATAAAGTGCTTTTATAAAGTGAATGTACTTTATAACTTAAAGTGTTTTTAAGTTGTGGGACCCAAAATGTATTCAATGAGCATTTATTACTTATTTTGTAATTAATGAGGAGAATTAAATATGAGCCCTCAGATTAGACTTATGATAACCATTAGATTGAGTTGGTTATGTAAGTTAGGGTTTCTTGGGAAAAGAGAAAAGTACATATACATGCTTAGGGATGTGAGAAAGACACACCGGAGAAGACGAGAGGAGAAGTTGAGAGATTGCTTGAGAGAGGAAAGTGAACATCAAGAAGGGCATGATTCCCAAGAGAGCTAGGGCGAAAATACCAAGGGGTCTTTTTCTGTTTTGATTTGTAGTAGTGTTATTTGCTGAGACAGGTTGTACTGTATGGATCCATACAGGTCATACAACAGTATTCTTGAGGCATGAAAATTGAGGCAAGCTTGGGCATGGTTTTCAAGGCATCCTTGAATAATTTTCTGAAGGAGGACAACCATATAGAAGAGAAGGTACAACAGCCTTTTGTGGCATGAATTTCAAGGTGCCGAATTTCAGCAAATTCGTACAGTTGTACGGACTGTGGCACGGCTTTCAAGACAGATTTGTGGGGGACAATTTTGTGTTGTAAGAGGTATTTCTCTTGGCTAAAAAAGTGTTATTGATGCTATTCTGAACTTTCCTGAAGAAAAATAATAAGATTTCTCTCTCTCGTTGGGTTTCCCCACATTGGGGTTTTCCCTGGCAGTTGCCTAAATTTCTGTGAGTTATGAGTTGTTGTCCATTGTGAATTCCCGCTGCATATTTTTCTTAACAACATGTATTTCTGCTTATAGAAATTTCTTAATGTGGGTATTTGGGAAAAAGGGTGTGATTGTTTTCCTTGATTTGTGAGAGGGAATATGGATGCAAGCATTAGATATGAGGATCGGTTGGATTGAATTTCCAACTACTTGCAGTGGAAGGTTCATTTGTCAGCCGTTCTCAAGGAGAACAAGATCTATGGCTATGTCAGCTCTATTGTAGCAGCTCCCACAACAGATCCTGTTGCTTTGGACTTGCATGAGGTCAAGGAAGCTAGAGATCAGAGGATTATTATGGATGCACTTAACGAAATGTGGGATGCACTTAAGAACTTGTTCGAGGCGAAGAACGAGGACCGGAATATGGCCTTGAAGGCTAAGTTGCATGATACCAAGATGGGCAAGGAGGAGAGTGTCTCTTCTTCTCTTACCTAGGCGGCTCAAGTTAAAGATGAGTTGGCAGCTGTTGGAGAGGCCATTTCGGATTCTGAGTTGGTGAGGATAGCCTTAAATGGCTTCACCAAAGATTGGGAAGTCTTCATGAAGTGTGTGGTGGGTCATGAGAATCTACCAGATTGGAGAATATTGTGGGATGATTTCACTCAAGAGGAGATTCAAGAAAGATCTTAGAGTAGTGATCAGAAGAAAGACAGAGTTGATGAGAATGTTTCTCTTGTGGCAAAGAGAAAGAAGAAAGGAAGTTCCGCAAGGGACTTGAGTAAAGTCATATGCTTTTGTTGTAACAAGTTGGGGAACCTTGCCTCTCAATGTCCTGAGAGGAAGAAGAAGAAGAAGGAGTCAGAGGATCCTGAGACAGCTGCTATCGCAGCCATAGAGGACTTTGCTTCAAAGTTCGATAGGGAATTTTCTTTGGTTACCCTAGTTTCCAGTGTCGGCAGCGGAGGATTCAGAGGTGATGTCAGATGGGTTGTGGATAGCGGAGCCTCTAACCACATGATGGGAATCTGGTTAGTATTCCCAGACTTCAGAGAGATTGGTCCTGGCCGACAGGTGGTAAATGAAGGTGGTATGGCGAGAGTTGTACGTGGAGTTGGGAATGTTAGATTCCAACTCGAGTTTGGGGGACTCTTGGAGATTGATGGAGTTCTCTTTGTTTTAGGGTTGAGTGTTAACTTACTCTTAGTCTCAGCCTTGCACGATGTAGGATATTGCATATTGTTCAAGAGGAACCATGTCTTTATCCACAGAGAGGGAGTGGATCCAGTAGAGCCGCAGTTGATTGGTAACCGGGTGGATAGGTTGTATATGTTGAGAGGACAGCCTATGATGTGTGATTCAATGTCGAATGAGAAGCGTGAGGAGGCTTCTGAGACTGCAGTGACACCAAGGTATCAGTATTACATTCTGAGAGAAGAGAGTGAGTCTCTTCTGAGCACTGGTAGAAGGCTCAACCAGGTTGATCGAACTGATGCTCAAGATGAAGTGAGCATAGGGTTTCGGGAGGTTTCCAGGAGAAGATCTTCTAGTTCTAGTTCTAGTTCGAGTTATGTGTAGGTGTTGCAGATGGCTCCAAGTTCAAAGGGAGCTTCTACAGAGCACAGTATGATGCGACCAGATGATGGATATGGAAATGAGTACATTCCTCGTTAAGAGGGAGTGTTGAAATATAACAAGGGATGTCCTCATTCATGTTTTTGTGTTTTGTCATGGGGAGGACCTAAAGTCATAATTCCTAGACATGTTTTATTTGTAAAGTGACTTTTTAAATAAAGTTATTTTATAAAGTGAATGTACTTTATAACTTAAAGTGTTTTTAAGTTGTGGGACCCAAAAAGTATTTAATGAGAATTTATTACTTATTTTGTAATTAATGAGGAGCATTAAATATGATCCCTTAGATTAGACTTATGATAGCCATTAGATTGAGTTGGTTATGTAAGTTAGGGTTTCTTGGGAAAAGAGAAAAGTACATATACATGCTTAGGGATGTGAGAAAGACACATCGGAGAAGACGAGAGGAGAAGTTGAGAGATTGCTTGAGAGAGGAAAGTGAACATCAAGAAGGGCACAATTCCCAAGAGAGCTGGGGCACAAATCCCAAGGAGGATTTTTCTATTTTGATTTGCAGTAGTGTTATTTTCTGGGACAGGCCATACTGTATGGATCTATACATGTCGTCCAACAGCATTCTTGAGGCACAAAAATTGAGGCAATCTTGGGCACAGTTTTCGAGGCATCCTTGAAGAATTTTTTTAAGGAGGATGGTCATACATAAGAGAAGGTACAATAGCATGTTTTGGCATGAATTTCAAGGTACCAAATTTCAGCAAATCAGTACAGTTGTACGGACTATGGCACGGTTTTCAAGACAGATTTGTGGGGGACAATTTTGTGTTGTAAGAGGTATTTCTCTTGGCTGAAAAAGTGTTATTGATGTTGTTCTGAACTTTCCTGAAGAAAAATAATAAGATTTCTCTCTCTCATTGGGTTTCCCCACATTGGGGTTTTCCCTGGCAGTTGCCTAAATTTCTGTGAGTTATGGGTTGTTGTCCATTGTGCATTTCCGCTGCATATTTTGCTTAACAATGTGTATTTCTGCTTATAGAAATTTTTGAATGTGGGTATGCATTTCTGAAATTTAAGAAGACAGTTATCTCTAAGTTGCTAAGTGTTTGACAAAATGTGTGAATGAAATATTTCTGATTTTGTCATTAAAAAATTCAACATACCAGTTGCCAATCTGTTTTGAAACGGGAACCAAGATTTTGAGTTCTTTCAAGCAAAGTAAAGCCACTCATATCTATGATCACATTCATGAGTGGAGATGAAGATGACGTCTAATCAAACTTGATCTTCCCGATCAGTTATCGGAAAAATGGTTCACAAAATCCTTCATGAATGACATATCTAAAGACATTGCTATGGGCAGAGTTGTCACCGAAGAACAAGTGATCAGTCGTGCCTAGTATCTTGATCTTGTTTATTCAAAAATGAGTACTCTTTACAATATTCTCCCTCACACACCTTGTCCTTATACCATAACCACCTCAACAACCCCAGTAGCTTCTCATGTTGTCGATGGCGTGATAGGTACTTTCCATGCCCAACCGCAATCTGCGTAGGCCTCTCACACCATGCCCAAATCCCATGCTTCTAATGTTCAAACTACTCCAACGCCCACCCCTCCCACCGTTAAAACTTTAGAAGTGAACGTCGTTCAATCGATTCCTAATAGTAAGAATAAATCCAAAAAAGGGAAGGGTAGGAATAAGGAGGATAAAAATAACAATCCACAACCCAACAAGACCAAGTCACAACCTGTTTATGATAAGGATAAACATAAACCTCGCTATCCTTTCCTTATCTATGGTGATGATCACTACACGAAGGACTGTCCGAGACATGCTGAGGTCCCAAAGTTCCTCCAAGGGACCCCAAAACCTCCTATACCTGTTGTCTTTTTTCAACCCTTCCCTTCTCAACAATAGGCTCAATTGGTCATCCATGATAATCCTTCTTCCTCCACTACCTCCTATGTACTTATGTGTAATGGTGATTCAAAGAAGAATGACATCACACTTACCACTCGTGAAAAAGATTACTCTTCCTCCAAGGAGAAAGTTGATGATATGCCACCTTTGTTGGTTCAACAATCTCCCTCGAATCCACCTTCCAACAGTCCTCTTCATATCAAACGACCGAGCCCCAATACAATCCTTCGCCCTCCTCCTAAGGGTGTGGTTTAGAATTCTGCCTTCAATCCCCATGCGTGTGTTGCCCAAAACTACAGTATCGTAGAAGATCTGGCATAAGCACCGTCTTCTATGTCAACCCTTGAAGTCCTTTAGAGTTGTCCTACACAACAAAAGGCACTATTGAAATCTATCGGTGGAATCGACCCCATGGATATGAATTTAATAATCTTTGACTTGGAAGATCACATTCCAAGGTTACCACCTCAGCTCGCATTTCAAATACAAGTTTTTTTCGCCGACAAGAACTTTTTTAGAACAGTTATTGACGAGGGTGCCTCGACGTGTGTCATGTCTATCACCTGCTGGAAAGCCGTTGGCTCTCCTCCCTTAACTGAATCACAAAACACTCTCGAAGCCTTTAACGAATCTGGCTTTAAACTCTATGGTGTTCTCCCTTCATTTCCTATTACATTAGAAGGAAAATTGGTCAGCGTTGAAGTTGAGGTCTTTGATGCACCTCTCAATTACAATATTTTACTTGGTCGTAGCTGGATCGATTCCATGAGTGCAATCATGTCTACTCTTTTACATATCATGTGCTTTCCACATCAGGGAAAAGTAGTTACAGTAGACCAACTGGCCTTCTTTAACTCTGATACATGTACCAACAATGTACCTTTCATTGCAAATACACCCCCTGGGTACGAGAATGTCGGTGTGGGTCTACTAAAAGATTCCACTCTAATGGGTACATTTCCAATCCCACCACCTGACGTTCCACCTCCTTTGGTTGCCTCTATTAACATGATCTCCACCTCCATTTTCAAAACTCCCATGTCTTCTGACCTGTGGATAGTACCTGCACCTGGTGATTATCTTCGCTATGGTGACCAGATGCCTTTATGTCCAGTTGAATCCGCCTACCAAGCCATTCAATCAGCTGACCCTTCTACGCCCTCTCTCGGTGATTCATCTCCTGATCCATTCCATGTTATTTTTCCAATAGACAATATGATTATTTCAATTATGTCGATGGAAGATACCCCTTGAGATGATGAACATCATCATTCCATTCTCTTCCTCAAACAACACACCATTGAGAGTTACCAATGGATCTCAACTTCGTCAACCGTTGTCGTTATTTCTTCAGTTCCTGAATCCACACATGATGTATTATACAAAGGGAACTTAAGAAACATTTCTCCCACCATCCCCCTTGACATATCTATTAAACCTGGATTTGTAGAAAATGTCCACATCAGAGCTTCATGTTCCACTGATGAGGTTGTTACGTATAAGTCATTTTTTCAAGAATTTCGTGACATCTTTGCGTGGAGCTACGAAGATATGCCAGGTATTAACCCTGATATTGTTGTACACAAAATTAAGGCCTACCCGAGCACTAAACCCATTCGGCAGAGACTCTGCCCGATCCACCCCCGTAAAGAAGCTTCTATCAAGCTTGAAGTCGAAAAAATTCTTAAAGCCGACTTTATTTATCCAGTGGCTTTGACTGATTGGGTATCTAATCTAGTTCCGATTAACAAGAAACAAGGTACGATCTATGTCTGGGTTGATTATAGGGATATCAACAAATCTTGTCCTAAGGACAACTTTCCTACCCCCTTCGTTGACCAAATCATCAACAATTGCGTCAAAAGTGAAATCTTCTCTTTGATGGATGGTTTCTCCAGATATAATCAAATCAATATCTTACCCGCGGATCAACACAAAACCGCTTCCATTTGTCCTTGGGGAACTTTTTCCTATCGGAAACTGCCCTTCGGTTTGAAGAATTTCGGTGCCACGTTTCAACGTGCTATGTCTTATGATTTCCATGATATTAAGCACATTGTAAAACCATATTTAGATGACCTAGCAGCGCATTCCATGCATCGTAGTGATCATCCGGCCCACCTCCAAGCCATTTTCCTTCGTTGTTGGTTCTATCATATACGCTTAAACCCACACAAATGTGTCTTTTTTGTGCAATCTAGCCAACTCCTGGGCTTTATTGTGTCACATCAGGGGATCAGGGTAGATCCTTTGAAGGTCAAGGTGATCCTCAATCTCCCTCCTCCTTCCTCACTTCGCTAGCTACAAAGTTTGCAAGGGAAGGCAAATTTTCTACGTCGCTTTATCCCAAACTACACTAAGTTAATACTCGAATTTTATCGACTATTAAAGAAAGGCTTTGAGTTTGTATGGGACACCACTACCAACAAATCCTTCGATGCTTTGAAATTTAATTTAACCCGTACCCCACTACTTTTCCCGCCCGATTATAGTCGAGATTATTTCCTTTATCTTGTTGCTTCAGACTCGACCATCGCCATGGTTTTGGTCCAAGAAGACGATTTACACGATGAACATGTCATTTATTATTTGATTCAGAGTCTCATGACTACCGAATCCAAGTACTTACATGTTGAAAAACTGGCCTTGGCAGCTGTTCAAGCTGTCCAATGTTTCCATCACTATATTATATTACGTAATACCATTGTAATTTGGATTGCAACCCTATGCATCACATTATTACACGTCAATTGCTAGGGGGAAAATACTCCAAATGGATAGTGATTCTCTAGGAGTTTGACTTAGAATTTGAACGTGCTAAGTCCAAGAAATCCTTAGTGTTTGCCAAACTAATATGTGACCTTCCCTCCGCTAAGACAGAAAAAGTGGCAGAGGATTCCTTACCTAACGAATCCCTTTTTCTGATCAGTTATGATGATCCTTGGTATGGATATATTATCATTTATCTCTAGAATCAAACTTTCTGGCCAGACCTCTCTAGTACAGATCATCGTCGCATCCTCGATCAAGCCCATCAATACATCATTGTCGGTGACACTCTTTATCGTCAGGGTGTTGACACTATCTTACGACGTTGTCTCACCTTTGATGAGGCCGAGAAATCTTTGAATGAATGCCACTCTAGAGAATGTAGTGGTCATATGTCTGGGTATGCCACTACCCAAAATATATTGCAAGCTAGGTACTTCTGGCCTTCTTTATTTAAAGATTGTATAACTATCATCTAGAAATGCCATGCTTGCCAAACATACAACCATAATATCAGATCCCATCCCGTTCATTTACACCCTGTAGTTTATGTTGTACCTTTCTCTAAATGGGGTATCTATTTCATGAATTGTAACCCTCACTCGGTCGGGGGGCGTGGCTACATTATTGTAGACGTGGATTATTTTATGAAATGGTCCGAGGTAATGCCTACATTCGACAATACAAGAAAAATGGTAGCTCTATTCATATTCAGTCACATCATAGCATGATTTGGAATCCCATAGTCTATCATCATTGATCATGGTAGTAACTTTTGGAACTTCATGATGTCTAAACTCACAGAAAAGATGGGTCTTCGACATGAAAACTCAACCCCCTACTACCCATAGGCCAATGGTCAAGTTGAAGCAATCAACAAGGTTCTTATCACCATGCTTCGATGGATTATAGGAATTCACAAAATGAGTTGGCACATGATGTTGTTTTCAGCATTATGGGATGATCGGACATCTGTGAAGTCTACCACGGGGTTTACACCTTTCCAATTAGTGTATGGTTTACAAGCTATCTTATCGATTGAATGTGAGATCCCATCATTAAAACTAGTCATTGAACTTCTTCAAAACACCTATGCTGAAGAAAAATGTTTGTTGTATCTTATGCAATTGGACGAAGCCCATTGAGATGCCACCCTAGTTATTGAAACCCAGAAGAAACGCGTCAAGGCCCAATATGACAAACATGTCAAACCAAGTGTTTTCTATGAGGATGATCTAGTTCTGCTCTATGAACAAGATCATGATTTGGTAGGTGCTAGAAAATTCGAAGCTATGTGGCGAGGCCCTTATATCATCAAATGAGATTAGGAGAAGGGTGCCTATGAGTTAGTATATTATGATGGCATTCCTTTGAGTGAACCTAGAAATGGGATTTACTTGAAGAAGTACTATGCTTAGACTATCTTTGCATGAGTGCTTGTATTTTATTGTACCATACTATAGTGTGCTACATTTGTGTGTTTTTTTTTTATTCGGTTTCTACCCTCGACCGCTTATCTTGCATTGTGCTTGGTTTTCAGATGTTGGAGTCTTCGTTACCCTACCTTGGCTTCGCCAATGGTTCTAGTCGTAGCACTCAGAACCTAGATTCTACTGCATGGGAAATCTATGCACCCATGAATGAACTTATTAGTCTACATGGTGTTTGCCTCAGTCGTGCAACCAATAATATCGTAGTGTATAGTGTCATCATCAAATTGTTGACTGATGCTATCTCACTTGGGATTCATCGTATGGTTATACAAATTAATTTGTAGCTAGTAGTGCTACAGTTAAGTAATGTCTATGATATTCAAAGTCCTACTTTGTTACGGGTATATTTACGAATTTGCCTCTTGAAACGTTATTTTGATTATATCGAGTATCAACACATTCCTAGATGTCTAAATACATTATCTGATGCATTATCTAATTATGTGTTAGACAGAAATCTGAGACATTTATAAATCCAATCACACATAACATGTATTATACAAAGAAAAATAAGTCGGTAGAAGCCTCATGTATATATATATAATGATCAAAAGTTTTTTACAAAAAGATTGGTTTTTGTCCGAAGACCAAAATATCAAAAATGAAGCTCATAGCTTCTACAAAAATGGCATCATGGATGTTTCTCTCAGTAACACACTACTGCTCGTTCTACCCTACGGAGCAATCATCTCAATGGACCAACCACGCGTATAGTATGGAGCTAGAAACTCCTCGAGACCTCGCCAATCGACATATCTGAGATCCCTTTAGTCAAACCCTCTAGATTTTGTTTGATTGATTCGTAGTCATCTGCATCCCATCCTGAGACTACCGCTACCTCCCCTTGCCTCTATACAGGGGATGTAACTGGGGGTAGGAATGGCCCTACATCTGTATAGTCAAGATATTTTTTATTAGTCATTGGATTGAAAAACACATAAAAATATTTAATATTTTGAAAAATTTACAAAAACACTATAAAAGAAAAATATCTTTCTTACCTAGTTCCCCCCACTGAGAACCCTCAAGTAGCGCTAAGTCAGGATCATTGCGAAAATCTAGCCTGGCATATGCATAGTCATTGATCATCAATATCTGGTGCTCTAGTCAATCGAAAAAGGTGTCATTATATCTAATAATGGGACCTACCACATGTCGGGACATGAGATCACACCACCGCTTCATCCGCAGATCTTGTGGCGCTGGTATATTCCAATTTACCTATAAGAGAAAGTGAGGGACTCTTTCCAGGAAGAAATATACCAAAATGGATTCGAACCCAAATTGTTTTAGATCCATGTTCTTTCTCTTGGTCAATTAGCTCTTCATACTATGAAGAAGCCCATCACACCAGTTGAACACACGAGGTTCCTTGCATTCTATCGCATACTAGAAATAGATATGCATAGCCATGTGTGGAGAAGCACTCCATTCCATCTGTGTGATGGTGAAAAGGATGGTTCTCAAGGTCAGATCATGAACCCCTCTAATAGCCACCTTACCCTTGCGCTGCTTGGCCCCAGGTTCGCAATAGAGTCTGATGTATTCACTCATCGGTAAGCCCCCACCTCGACCTATTGTTAAGGTCACTTGCACCCCATGACAGGACAACCCTGTCAAGAAGTAGATGTCTTTGATGTCCAAGGAGAGCACATGAACACCCACATGGAATACTTGTTGGTCGAGGTCCCACATACGGACCAAATATTCCAACAGTCTTAGCTGGGCTCTCATGCCCTGGATCTTGAAGAATTTTAATAAACCACACTGTCGTAGGGAATTTATGGTGTCGAGATCATTCAAATCCATTGCATCTTCATCTTCATTCTCTCTTTCTCTCCACTCCAACATCTTTTGAAACAAAATACCTGCATGGAGATGAAGGAAAGAAGTTAACACCTTTAATTATCATAATTTGGAATTCTTTTTGGTCCACCGTATCCTTTTCTTTTGGGTTTTATGCCACCGTGACTGGGCTTTGGTTACAGAGCAGGGTTTCCACAGGTGAACTGTTAGGCGCCTGCAAAAATTCTTGATTTCTACAGGGCCCGATATAGGGCACCTGCAGCTACCCCAACACGGGCATATGGTCCAAAAATTCACCCAAAAAATCATCTTTTAACCAATTAAAATGAATTTTAAACCATTTAAAAGGAAGGAGATGAGGTACTTACTGTTTCTATGAAAATCGTTTGTTGAATGATCGCTCAAGCTCTCCGCAATCGATCGCCGAAATACGAGGTGAAAAAGGGATTTTGGACAATTTTTTTGGTCAAATACAAATGAAATAGTGAAAATGAGTTTTTATCCCTATTTATCTCATTTTTTACTTTTTCTAAATATATTTTATCAAAAACCTAATAGTCTCGTGAGTTTTTTTTCTTGCAGATGGGCAGACTAGGGTTCCGAATAATGAAGTATGGACATTTTTTGTGATTTGTTTGTCTTTTTCATTGCATACACACTTACTTTTTAGGGTTTTTTAGAAAAACCTCGAGCTTAGTCTTCGTTCGTTCTCATGCTCGAAAAACAATGAGAACATAACCGAGTATAATTTTGTCGTCTTTTCATACTCATCATGGTAACACGAAAATAATGAAACTTACATAGTAATCTTTAAGCTCTTTTCACACTTCTTAAAAATGAAAAGATTGTTGAGCAACCCTATTCTGTTCACTCTCGTAAAATTATTCGAATAAAACATTTGAAGGGTGATAGTTTATCACTTTTTTGGTCCTGTCAAACTATTTTACGAAAAAGGAACTGAGAAAATTCTCTTTTAAGTGTTTTTCCAGACTTTATAAACATGAAAAACCTTCTAGTTTTCTATATTTGGACTCGTTTAACAAACATCGACAGACCCATATGGGACCGAACCACTCCTTTTTAGGGTTCGTTAAAAATACTCCGAGGGACTCATCCGAAGGATGAGATTACATCAACAAACATATGTTATCCTCCTCAAACTTGCGTAAAAATAAAGAGGTACTCGCCAGAAATGGTGGGGGGGAATTTGGGAAAGAGATGTGTCTCTATATTTGTGTTAGTGGTAGTAAGCATCTCTCTTGAACATGGCACCCCCTTTATCATTTGAATCTGGGTTGGGAAATCCATTTGCCTCTCGTCTGATTTTATGCAAGTTCATATCTTGGGTCATCTTTGGGTCAATGATGCCAAGCCTAGTGTCGTGCCATCCATATGTTCAAGAGAAGTTCAACCAAGCCTTCTATTGAGTCGGCCATCTACAATTGTCAATTCCTATCATGTTGACCTTCCTTGTGTCCACTCCAAATCATATATGTACTTTTCTTTACCCTAATTCTGTTACTTGTTTTGTTTCATTTGATGGGGGATACATCAAGGCCCTCCTGTGACGAATCTTTTCCTGTCGACTTCAGCTCATTATCCAAAAACAAGACTTAGAAACTATTTAGTGCCTTGGAGCCTGCATGCCTCAATGGCAAGTTTCTTTGCACTCGACAGTGGATTTACATCATTGATCCTTGATCGAGAGATTCCATCAAGTGTTCAACCTCAACTCATCTATTCACACTCATTGGATTGTACTATCATACCTTGGGGGTCATTGACATCAATGGTGATTTCCCTCGCACTTGTTAACGGTTTTCATTAGCGACTAGTAATCAAGTGGTTTCTAACCATGTTTGACTTCAACACCTAAAATCACATGGCTAGATTCGTACTAACGGACGACAGGATTGAAGACCCTAGATATCATCATTTTTTGGTCCAAGTTGCGATGGAGTATTTGGGATTTGAATTGGCACATAGATCCACTTTGTATATTCCGTGGCTATATCTGTGTCTGAGTTTTCAAATACATAGATCCACAGTGTATTCCTAGTGGCTATGTAGAATCTTGATGACATGGATCCATGGTGTAAAATTGGTGGCCATGACTTATCCTTATGATTTCAATCATTTATAGTCTGAACATGGGAATTCCTACTTCGGATATGGTATAGTATTGTGTAGATGCTTGATTGTTTGCAAGTTCCCAATTGGTGTGCTCCTTGTTCCCGACACACACACACACATTTTTCCAAAGTATTTCAGTTGTCACGAGTTCCAGCCTCATACTTTGGGGGGCATTATATTACACATTATTTTGGTCATTCTAATGATGATATCATAGACATGTGTTCAAGCTCCCAACATGACTTTTTTCCTGAGAGAAACAACTTCTTTCCTCCTCTACAAGGATGTTTTTTAGAAAGGGTCTGTAGGATGCTCACACTACACAGTGCGGAAATCTATCATTTCCACATGCTACTCTATGTTTGGCCTACGGGATTTTCCCAGGCTGCTACATAGGCAGGGTGCGGAGGCATTCCAAAGCTAAAAGAGGAAAGAGGTTTCACAAATTTCTAGAAGGGGAATCTTCTAGAATGTGAGGTGGCATCCATGTGGTTGCGATCTTACTGGCTTCTCTAATTTAGTGAGATCATCCTCATCCTTTTCACCACTTCACCTTCTCCTATATAATCATGGGCTTCTCATGGAAAAGGTTAAGCAAGAAGAAGTAAGATTGAGCAGAGAATTGATGGAAGAATAGGCTGAAGACTGTGTGAAGAATCAAGCTCTTACCAATGCTTGAGGCGTCCATTTATCCATCAAGCTCTTGTGGATTATCTTCATGTGAATTTATGAGCAAGTGTATGTGTGTGTTGGAACAAAGGACCACTAAAAGGGAATTTGCGACATCAAGGCAATTCGGTTGTATCTTCTACTTTTCATTAATATAATACGGTGGCATGTCTCTTTCCCATAAAATGATTAGTGTTTTATTACATGACTCTTTGATCACATGTTTAGGTTTTCATTGAATTATACTATTGTTTCTTTCACGTTGGTTGGTTTGTGTTGTCACAGATTCGATTCTACAAGAGAACTGAAGAGAAGCAGGGACAACAAATACATAAGGAAGCAATTCATAAGGTATGTTATATATTCCTTTTTGGATAGTAAACTCAATGATTGCAACTTAGGGAAAGCATCTTGTTCTATCTCATTTTGTTCTAGATCCAGGTGGATCTAGGGGGATTATTTCATGTCCGCATCTACCGATTTACCCAACAACAGTCCTCATCAAGTCGAAGGAATCATCAAGTCGAGGGAAGTATGATATAAACTCGGAAAAAACAAGTGATTTCTTAGACTTCGCCAAAGAAAAATCGAGATCAAATTCTTGTAAAATAACAATCCACTTATTGTATTTCCCCCCTATGATATGCCTATTGAGGACGTATTTAAATGGATTGATTTCCGCAACTACAGTATTTTTGCAAAGCAATATATAATGTTGTAATATTTGAACTGCATGTATGGTGGCCAAGGCTAGTTTTTCTATGTGGGAGTATTTAAGTTCAAGATCAAATAATGTTTTGCTAAGATAGTAGACAATGTGATCATGGAGCTCATCATCCTCCTGAACCAGAACCATACCAACCGTCCCTTCAGACGCGGTGACAAAAAGAAAATAGTCTTTATTGTATTCTGGAGGGTTCAATAGAGGTGTCGATACCAAGGCATTCTTAATAGCATCAAAGGATTCTTGGGTTCACGCATCCCATATAAACAGAGTATCCTTCTCAAAATATGCATGAAACCCTTAGTTAAATTGGCATAGTTCATTATGAACCAACACAAGAAGTTATCCTTCCCCTGTAAACCTTGTGTTGATACTGAGAGGGGGGCGAATTAGTATCAAGTAAAATCTAAAAAAAAATTCAACTTATACTTAAACCATTCAATTATATCCAATGAGAAATGACAATAGTATAAGATTTACACCAATACACCATGCACAATATATGAGAAATAATCAATAGTTATTGTTCAAGGGAAGTAATGACTTCCAAAGATAGCTACATCTTCCAAATATAAAGGGATGGATAAACCTCCAAGAGGAAAATAAAATCCTCCAATATCAATAGAGGGTTGACCTCTCCATCATTTCCCCTTCCTTCCACCCAAGAATATATGAGAGATAATAAAACTTTAAATTAAATCATCACCATCAACCAACCATCACATGGAGCCTGATAATGCTTCATGAGACTTCTTCAACTTTTGTAATTGTTAAATTCTTGGAATACTCTGATACTATAAATAATATTACTCAATGTATTCTCTGAAACTCCTCCAAGTTTCACTCCTTGAATCCTACCCAAAAATAATTTATAGAAATAATGGTAGACTTTATTCAATTATGGTTTATTCAGAAGAGTGAACTTGTACAGAATGCCCCACACTCAATATTTAACATCAGATTATAAAACTCACACACAAGAAATGAAAGTCCATACCCATTCCAATGAAATTTGTCCCACTTAATTTGTATTATCTATGAAGAAGTTATGATTGTTTTACCTGTAACACTAGTTTATTGACTAGCTTCGGGACTGGTCAAAAACCCTATCTTCCACATAGTGTATCTCCATAGTTATAGAGAATCAAGAGCTGAGAATTTTACCACAAGTACCTTGATATGTCTTCTCAATAGAATATCAATTTCACCATCTTAATCATTCTAGAAATTTTTTTATAGAGAAAATGGTAAGATGACCTGTAAATAACATACCTTAGAACACACCACCAAAAGACTTCATCCTCCCTTGAAATCCGACCTTCTTTTCTTCTGATTTCCTCTTAAATTTGACTTGTGTATCAAATGAATGTATAATGATATTTACTTATACCATTTATGTCACTTACTTTTAACATTAGGGCCGACTTAACACTTTCTTATTTTGTAATTCTTTTCTTTAATTATCTTCAGGGCCTACATGTACTTCCTTCTTCAATTCACTTTTTCATCTTCAAAAATTCATTTCTCCTCAACCATGAGGATCCATGTGAAATTCCACGTACCACAGTAAACAACACGATGTATACTATCCATCCATGGGTTTTGTTTCTACATGTGCATTGTCCTTCATGTCCAAATACCTTCATCAATCATGTAGTACAAAACCAATTACTAGGGTTGACATCAATGACAACAACCAATCTTCCAACAATCTCCCCCATTGTCATTGATGGAAACACTCATGCTCCCCCTATCATAATGATCCCAATTTCTCTCCCCCTTTGACATCAATGGAAAAGGGTAGGGCTTCTCCCCCTGAGTTCAATGGCATAATGTGACCTTCTTCTTTGGGGATAATCCCCCTAAACATGTGGCACTCAGTAATACTTCATCCTTATTTTTGTCTTTGGGACATTTTCTTCCTTGAAATTATTTTGTGTGGATTTTGTCTTATCTCTATTCTTCATGTCTAGGATGTATATGTTGTTCAGTATTCTTGTTGCGGTTGCAACCAATCTTGCTGAGTTATTTTCTCTAATTTTACATTTTCGGAAGTCAAACGTAAGAGTGTATCCTTGATCACACATTTTACTAACACTGAGTAGATTATGCTCCAAGTATTCAACCAATAGGACATTCTTTGCTTTTACATTTTTTCTTCCAAGCTCTACTACACCTTCTCCAAGTATTTTGGCAGATGAGTCATCTCCAAATGAAACATTTCCACCATTTCTCTTCAAGTTGATAAATTTGTCTTGATCCCCGGTCATGTGTGAAGAACATCCACTGTCTATGTACCATTCATCTTCTTCTTTACAATCTTCAACGGTTAATGCTATTCGATAATATTCATTGTTTGGAATCTCTTTCCTTATCCATACTGTGGTTGGCATAGGGACATCTTCATTCATATATCTGCAATCTCGTGCTTTGTGACCAAGATGATTACATTTGTAGCATACAATATTTTTTTCCATCAATGGGGAAAATGAATTATAACTTATGTTGACAAATCCATGATTATTTCCATATCTTCTATTTACACCATTCATGTTTCTTGCGTATTTGTTCCTTTCATTGATTATGCAATTAATTTCCTTATGTCCAAAAATTTTGCAAGTATAACAATGGCCAAGAAAGAAATTTTGATACCTTGGAGTAAGTGGCCTTATTTTTTATGTAGTCCATCTGGGTTCATGATCTACTATTATGTAGATTCCTTCATATTGATTGAAGCTTCTTTGATTCCTGAAGGTAGCAGGTCTTCTTGGATATTCATCTCTTTTGTAATCATTCCTTATTTCTGGTATCTTGGTCCACTTCTCATCAATTGTCTTTGTATCTCTTTCTTCAACCTTCTTGTTGGTATTTTCATCTTTTTTGTATGAAGTTTCACCCATGCATCCAAGATGTGTTAATTATTTTGGCACTTGTGATTTTCTTAACCTCTTCCTCAGTGAGACAACTTCTTGTTCAAGTTTCTCACAATCTTCTTCTTTATTCATCATTTGGACATTCATTACTTCTCATATTCTTCTTTCTTCTTCGAGTAGAGTTTTCAAGGAAATGTTTTCTTCTCTTAATTTCTCAAAGTCTTATGATTGTTTCTTCAAGCTTACAACTATATTTTCAAAACTACCCAATTCACTTCTTAGTTTTCTATGTGTGTCTTTGAGCTTGCTATTTTCAATCTCAACATGCTTCAATTTTTTAAGATTCTCACCTTCTTGTTGAATAATTTTTGCTTCATGATTTTCTTCTTCTTCATTGGATTTTTCTTCTTCAGTGTCATCTCTTTCAATCCTTGGATGAGGACATTCAAATTAAACATTTCCTACTCCTTCAAAATTAAAGAAAAAGAACTGACCTCTATTTGCTTCTTTGAAATATGAGATGTTGTAATTTGCTTCAACTTCTTCTTTTTCTTTTGTGTCTTCCCTTGCATAAAGGTCTTGTAGCTTGTCCCAAATCTCTTTTGATGATGCACATGATCCCACCTTTGATTTCACTGAATCTATCAATCCATCCAAGATGGTATCTATTGACAATTTGTTGTTCCTTTTTGCTTCCTTCTGAGTTGCAGTCTTTGGTTTCTTCAAAGCATTGTATCTTGAAGCAACTGAGAACCAAACATCTACCACAAGATCTTTCAAGTAAGTTTCCATTCTATTACTCTAGCATTCAAAATTTCTTCCATCAAATGGTGGAATCCCATTTGGAATTTTGTCTTCCATTTCTTCTTAGGAGCTTCCTTCCAGTGGTTAAACTGTACTGAAGGTAACCCTCTCTGAAACCAATTGTTGATACTGAGAGGGGGGTGAATCAGTATCAAGTAAAATTTATAAACATTTTCAAATTATACTTAAACCATTCAATTATATATAATTAACAATGAACAATAGTATAATATTTACACCAATACACCACAATAGACCATGCACAATATATGAGAAATGATCAATAGTTATTGTTCGAGGGAAGTAATGACTTCCAAAGGTAGCTACAAATTCCAAATATAAAGGGAGGGATAAACCTCCAACAGGAATATACAATCCTCCAATATCAAGAGAGGGTTGACCCCTCCATCCTTGCCCCTTCCACCCAAGAATATATGAGAGATAATAAAAATTTACATTAAATCATCACCATCAACCAACCATCACATAGAGCCTGATAATGCTTCTTGAGACTTCTTCAACTTTTGTAATTATTAAATTCTTGGAATAATATGATACTATCGATAATATTACTCAATGTATTCTCTGAAACTCCTCCAAGTTTCACTACTTGAATCCTCCCTAAAAAGAAGTTATAGAAACAATGGTAGACTTTATTCAATTCTAGTTTATTCAGGAGAGAGAAATTGTACAGAATGTCCCATGCTCAATATTTAACATCGGTTTCTGAAAATCACACACAAGAAACTAAAGTCCTCACTATTTCAAATAAAATTCCTCCCACTTCATTTGGATTATTGATGAAGAAGTTATGATTGTTTTACCCAGAACACATGTTTATTGACTAGCTTCAGGACTGGTCAAAAACCCTATCTTCTATATAGTGTATCTTCATAATTATAGCAAATCAAGAGATGAAAATTTTACCACGGGTAACTTGATATGTCTTCTCAATACCATAGCAATTTAACCATCTAGATCATTGTAGAAAAACATTTATAGAGAAAATGGTAAGATGACCTATAAATAACATACCTTAGAACACATCACCAAAAGACTTCATCCTCCCTTGAAATCCAGCCTTCTTTTCTTCTGATTTCCTCAGAAATTCGAATTGTGTATCAAATGAATGTATAATTATATTTATTTATAACATTTATGTAACTTCCTCTTAACATTAGGGACGACCTAACACTTTCTTATTTTGTAATTCTTTTCTTTAATTATCTTCAGGGCCTACATGTACTTCCTTCTTCAATTCACTTTGTCATCTTCAAAAATTCATTTCTCCTCAACCATGAGGATACACGTGATGTGACACCTACCATCAAAAACAACATGATGTATACTATCCATCCATGGGTTTTGTTTCTACATGTACATTATCCTCAATGTCCAAATACCTTAATCAATCCTGCAGTCCAAAACCAATGACTAGGGTTGACATCAATGAAAAAAACCAATCTTCCAACACCTTGAAGTTGTCAAATGTTGTGTGGGGAAGGAAATAAAAGTATTTCTTTGACCTTCATAGGATCTACCATGATCCCATGCTCAGATACTAAGAATCCTAAAGATGGCCAGACCTAGCACAAAAGATGCACTTATGAGGGTTCAAAGGGATGTGATATGTTGGTTTAGCTGAATTGTTCTTTCCTACTACCTGTGTTGTTGACCCAGGGTTCATATATTTAAAGGTACCAACAAAGCCTAAAACTATCACCCTTCTGGTTAACCAAAAGGCAACATAGTACATAGAATTCACTGCGCAGTCTCACCCGAGATAGCTCTAAATGGGTGGTTGTAAGACTCAGGTGTTTACAGCCTAGGATTGAGCGAGAGAGATGGAATCTTTATTCTTAACCATTTATTCTAAATTGCGTTAAAAACTATTGTTATTCTCTTTTATATTTTGACCTCCGTGGCATCTTTTCTTGATATCCCAACAACAATTAACCAAGCAATATAATAACTCATACATTCATTACACACAGTGTTTAACTACTAAAAATATGACAAAGATATGCATGCATTCATCACATTACACAGGTATTACCGTGGTTCACCCCCTCCTGGGCTACATCCACAAAGATTTGGCTCTTGGCTCTCTTATTATGTTAGTTCTCAATTCTCGCACCATGCACTTACAACTCTCCTCAGATGAGTAAGATCTATATGAGGCGAACTAGATTGCACTAGGCTCCTCGGCCTACGATCTAATCCTCAATATCTACCTTCTTTTCTCCACTCTAGTTCAACCGCTTTACAAAAGTAGTTCACCTAATCAAACACATACCATATCAACCTCTACAAAGGTAGCAAAAACCGAACCTCTCTATGATACCTGTGTATCTATATTTATATCTATCAGGATCTTCAGCCATTTACACAAAAACCTTACAAAAATCCTAACCCTACTATCGTTAGGTCTTCCTTCTATGCATGTGTGCTTTTCTTCCTTCTAGTTGTCGCCTCCTTCTTTCATGTGCGCATGTTGTTCATCTTACCAGTTGGCGCTTTCCTCTTGCATGCTTTCTTTCCCACAATTTCTCTTCCAGCTGTCATTCTTCTTTGTGCACGCTTTCTTTCCCACTTCGGCCTGCTGCCAACAGGCCCCAAACTCTAACATGTGAATCATCCTAAGTCACCTAATATTTTTGAGCTGCCTCGATCTCCTCGATGATCGTCTGGAACTTTTCCCTCAGCTATGTTGCTTTTATCAGTGTCTGCGCGGTCTTCTCCTTAATGGTATCCACTATCTAAACTGCCACTTCGTCGCTCAGTAATCCTGCACATTTGGTCTGTGTTTATGCCATTTGTGTTCTAGATGCTTTGGCATGTGTGAGTACTTCTGCTACATGTTCCTGTAATGGTTCTATTTGAGCCTGACACTCCTATTTCTGTGTTTGCAAAGTGATAAGTTCTACCTGCATCTTCTTCATCTATTGCATCCCCTTGATGCATTTTGGGATTGGTATGGTCTTTTTCCTATGTTTGATTTCTTATATCAATGCATGGATCCTTTCCTCTTCCTTGTCCCGACGTTGAACCTGTGGATCCTCGTCCAGTCTTGTCCAAAGTTGCGTTACTTTGTCGAGCAAGTCAGCTATTGTGCTAACTTGTTTCTCCATCTACTGTATTTGCATTGTTGTTGCCTTCCTCCTTTGCTCCTTTACTACCAGTGGGGTTGTTGGTGTGATTTATTCTCGGAGATCCTCGATCTCCTTATGGTATCGAGCAATTTCCTACGCAATCTGGTCGATCTTTTCTATGACTTGGAGTTCGTTTCCTTGCGCATTGCTTGGAAGTTTCCCAAAAATTTCTCCCACTCTTCGTTCCAATTTGTTCTTGTGTTCTTTCTCCTCCCGAGTTTCGGATTTGTCCTACTCACAATCTTTTTCCAGTGCTTCCCACTTCTTTGTTTTTTTATGTAGTTCTACTAAGTTTTTATGTGCATGAGATTGCATCTCTTGGTCGACGCTAACCTGCAATTTGTACAGTGCCCTTGATGGAATCCGTGTCAATACCAATTGGATGTGGTCCAAATACTTCAATGCTGTCTATCCCACGATTTCATCCATTCGTAGCATGTTCAGTTTTATCTATATCGTTGCATGTGCATGTGGCATTGGGAGGACTGGGTCTCGTTCTTCTACCTCCACTCTTTCATTGTTCTGTGTTGTCGACAACTCTATGCCTTTGCTGCTACATTCTCTCTGGGCCTCCCTGAGTGTCCTAAGGAGTTGTCCCATTTCTGCCATCTCTTTTTGTAGTTTATCCCTGTGATGTGTTGTGTGATCAAAGTCTTCTGCTAGACAATCATGGACCATTATGGCGATCAGTTCTCCATCATCCTATGTGATCATATAGTCTAGTGATGCTCGTTGTGCCTTTGATTTCTTGTGCGCACATGTTGCCTATATGGATGGTCTCTTAGTTCCCCCCGGTTCCTGTGTGATGGGATTTGGGGTTGTCTCCTGCACTCCCTTAGCTTGCTTCGGTTGTTTGTTGGTCTCTTTCTGCCCCTTCTGGGTCCATATCATATTTTCCCCTTTGTTTGTCTGAGCTGGCTTGTTTTGGTCCGTCCTTGGTTTCTTGGGAACTAGGATTTGCGAAGGTTGTGTTTCCACCTGTGTTGCTTCTCCTTCTGTGGGTCCTTTTGGTACTTCCTAGGGAATGGATGGGATCCTCCATGCATCAGGCCATTCACTGATGACCATGTCTATATCACCTTCTATGATGTAGTAGTGCATTGGTAGCCACTGTTTATCTAGATCCTGCCTGGGTTGTATCCACATGGCTTGATGTGTAGCCCAAAAGTTAGCGATGTCCCCGTATCGCATGACAACCTCTGGTGTTATTCTCCATGATCGACTAATGGCTTCCTATATGTCCCGTAGATATGCTTCAAAGATGATTCCATTTTCCCTCATATGCTTGGCCTGTGGCCCAGATCTCAATAATAGATATCTCGCCCTCGCTGGCTATGGTCTAGTACAAAAAATTACATACTCTGGTTCTCGCCATCCCATGAAGGCTATGAGGGTGAGAAGCCATGAGTAATGGAATTTTGTACCGAGGTCTTATGCATCCTTGCAGTCCACTTGGAACAAGTTTAATAGATAAGGTGCCCAATTCATGAAGGTGCCTTCTATGCACTGAGCTGGTACTTTGTATTTGTGGCATTTTCTTAACAATTTACAGGCTAAGATCTTTGTGCCTAATTGTGTCACTGCATTGTTGATCTGTTTGATTATAAAGCCTATTTCCCCCCTAGCGGTACCATATTTCTTATTCATTTCCTCTACTAGCTCTTTCTTCTTAGATTTATTGTCCAGAATCAGCGGGGGATCCATACCCTGGCTGGGTAGTCTTATTATCTGTGCGATAAGCTCAACAGTTATGGGGATGGGTTTTTCCAGTCATATATTCCCTCCGTGCATGACTGCTAACAGTTGCTTAATGCATGTTGTTGCATACTAGCCTCTACCAAAATGTGGAAGTTTCAGCAACCCTAAAATGCTTGTTCTGTCCAGTCCAACTGCCCACTGATGTGGCCAGCTGATTGTTTCTCCAAGTTGGTTTACTACTATGTTCTACATAAAAACTCTCGATGCAATTTTCAGGTACTTAGTTTCATCTAATGCGTCATGGTCGAAATACTTGAGCTTCCTGACGTGACCCAATAGTTGCGGCTCTACCTGTACTCCCTCTGGTATGCATGGTAGCATAATTTATGATGTTAGTTTCTTGTGAGGTGAGATCGATATCATAACTTTGTCTTCCTACTGTGATGGTTGGTATGAACTTCCATCAACACCTGGTTGCTCCCCTGTAAGAAATTCTGGCCAAGACGAGGTAGTTCCCTTGGTCTCTTCTATTGGTTTCCCTAGGCTAGGTACCTGCGACTCATCTGGTTTCCCTTCTGATCCTCAATTCTGTGCCATTCCATTAACTTCCGCAGTTGGTTCAGTGCTTTCTGGTTTCACTTCGTTTTGGGTTTCCGCTTCCTCATTCTGAGGTTCCTGCGTCATTGTTGGTGTGTCCTCTTTCATGTCCTCTACTTGTGGCTGTTGAATCTCTTCCAGTATCAGTGTAGAGTTCACCATTGTTATCTCTAGGGATGGGATCTCATCGATATCGATGATCTCTGACTGCTGCTGCTCATTTTCTTCCAGCAGTCCTCGTGACCTAGTTTGAACCCTGGTTGGTCTAGCTGTCTGACCTGGTTCGATGGACTTTAGTGGTGCCATAGTGGTGATTGTCGAACGTTTTATGAGTTTGAAAGACTATGGTGAGCTCTGTGGTCTCATTTTTTCCATTCAAGCTGTTGTTGCTCTCTCTCTATTCTCCTTTTGTGAATAGACTAGTTGTATGGGCTTCTCATGAAGCTTATTGAGGACACTTCCTACATGATGTGATTAATGCACCATAACTGTGGGTTTAATGCATCTGCGGTAGTTTTGTACTTTCCATTACACTTACTTTGTCGTTTCCAGTTGGCATGTTTAATGTGATGTTCCATCAGTCCTTGTCGTGCCTTAATTCCACTTAGTGTTGTCATGTCATCCTTCTTTTGCCTACTTTCCATTTCCTACTCATTTTTCTTTCGTATGTAATCATTTTTCTTGCCTTTGTTGCATTTGTGTTTCGAACATCCTATGGCCTTTTTTTCTACTGCACAATGGGTGGTCGACTGTCCTTATACAACTTCAGTCGGCTCCCATTGATCATTCCTCTGAGGTCTACGCTTGCTAAATATCTTAACTTTACATCTCCACTGCCTGTTACATATTTTACCTCGTATGGTACTAACCAATGCATTCTCATATTTCCTAGGTGCTTAAATGATTTTCTATCATAGATCAATACTAGATCTCCTTCCTTGAAAGTCTTCTTCTTAATGTGTCGATCGTGCCATGCTTTGTCTCTAGCCTTCTACACTTGTTGATGGAATCCTGCCAGGATTCGATCTTCCTCCATTGCTAACAGTTGGTTCAGTATTTCCTGTATTGCGCCACATTCTGTCATTTCTGTGATAGCTGCTACGTGTAAGTTGGGTACTAAAACTTCTAATGGCACTACTACTTCTTGTTCGTAGACTAGTTTGAATGGTGTGTTCCCTGTCAACTTCTTGCATTTCGTTCTATACGCCCATAATACTATTGGTACTTTGAGGTCCCAGCTGTCCCTATTGACGTTATAGATCTTTGTCAGTGCGTTCTCTAGAACTTTATTAAAGGCTTCTACTGTGCCATTCACATGTGGATGATACGGTGTGATTTTCTGTTTGTGGACTACAAACTCTTTGAGCATCGCGCGAATGGTGCTATTTATGAAATGTGTGCCTTAGTTGCTCATCAAGACTCTTGGGCACCCAAACCTAGTAATTACTTGTTCAAATAAGAAGTGTGTAGTTGTCTCTGCGCTGCAGTCTTTTACTAGTGTGGCTTCTTCCCACCTTGTTAGGTATTCCATCGCGATGATGATGTATATTTCCCCTGGTCTTTTGGTTGGTGGGTTAATTGGTCCCACAAATTCTATTGCCCATTTATCAAATTCCTATAATGTCACTTGTGGTCGTAACGAAATCTTATCCCTTCTGTTGGGTTTGCCTACCCTTTGACATACATTGCATCCCTGACAGTACTCTTTCGAGTCTCTGTGGCTCATTGGCCACCATAATCCTGCGCGGAGTACCTTCTATGCAGTAGCATTTCCTGCATAGTGTCCTCCTGCCAATCCCTCGTGGGCTTCTACTAAAATTCTTGGTCGTTCATGCTCTAACACGTACCTTCATAAAATGCTATCTATGCCCATTTTATATAGATCTCCTGTGAGCAGTTGATAGTCGGCGGCGTGAACTACCAGGTTCTTGTTCTGCGAGGTGGTATATTCTTGCGGTGAGGTACCTGTCCTCAAGTACTGGATGATATCTACAAAGAAGTCATCAACAATCTGTACTAATAATAACTGTGCATCCAGAAAGTTGTCTTCTAAGTTCATGGGTTCTTCTCCATTTGTGACCTGTGATAGGTGGTCAGGTCCTGCATTCATTTTTCCTGGTTTAACTATTACTTCGAAGTTGAATTCATGAAATAACAGTAACCATCAATAAATTATCCTACCGAACACTAGCTTGTTGACTAGGTATTTCAAGGCTGAGTGATCTATAAACATCTTAATTTTTTTTTCCCAATAGGCAGTGTCTGAACTTCTACAGTGCATAAACCATAGCTAGGCCTTCTCTTTCCGCCATGTTATAATTTTGTTCTGATTCGGATTGTTTTCTTCTTGTGAACGCTATCGGGTGATCCAAGGCTCTTGCTCCTGGCTATGCTAAGATAGCTCCAAGTGATATCATTGATGCATCTACATGCACATGGAATGTCTTTCCCTAGTCTAAAAATACTAATATTGATGGAGTGACCATCTTTTTCCTTCAGAGTATCTAGACCGTTTTGACACTCATCATTCCATTGGTACTTTGTATCCTTTCTTATCAGTTTCTCCATTGGTGTTGTAATCTACGCATATCCTTTGATGACTTTCTTGTAGTATCCTATGTGTCCTAACGTCGCTCATAGCTGACGGACTATTTTTGGTGTTGGTAAATTAACAATGACTGCAATCTTTGTCGGATCGACCAATAGCCCTTGTTTGCATACTATATGGCCCAATAGTATCCCAAATGGTGTTCCAAATATACATTTATTTATATTTAGTGATATATGACACTGTCTGCATCGTTCTAGCATCAAGCATAAAACTTCCACATGGTGTTTCAATAAACTATAGACTGTCTAGTCATCCAAGTATACGTCGAGAAACTGATGGATAAATTCCTTAACTTTTGTGATAACCACTCTAGAGAATATTGTCGGTGGATTATTCAGTCCAAATGGAATGGATATATATTGGTAAGATCCCCATTCCGTCACAAACGTGGTCTTGTATCTGTCCTCCTGTGCTATTTTAATCCAATGGTAGCCTGAGAATCCATCAGTGAATGAGTAAGCTTCGTGTCCCCCCACATTCTCTAACAATTCATCTATGAACGATGTAGGGAATGGGTTGTGTAGGCATGCATCATTCAACTTCCTCAAGTCAACACATATCCTAATCCCTCTTCCTTGTTTCTTGTCCTATACGACCATCAAGCTTATCCATTCTGATTCCTTGACTGATTCGATTATGTCAACTTTGAGAATTCGGTCGATCTCCTCTTTAAATTTGTGTTCATATATGGGGTTCATTCTATATGGTTATTGTCTAATCGGTCTCGCTTCAGGTATGAGAGGTATCTTCATCTCTCCTAGTTCTCCTGCTATACTCTTCATCTCTATAAATGTTGTAGGAAATAAGTCACTATATTCGCATAACAACTCTGTGATGCTTTCTATTGTTGGATCATCCTAGTAGTCTCCAATGTTGGCCATTTTGGGATGTTTAGTTGTTCCGATGTTAACTTTATTTATCTTGATTGGCATGGAAATAACTTCGGATTCTATGGGAGGTCCCTTCACATCTCTTTCACCTTCTACTTCTTCAATCTGAATGTCATGCGGGTCATCTTCATCTGGTGCTTCCTCCTGTACATGGTAACATGACAGTAGTTCCTTGACTGTCTACTTATTTCGCTGCTACTCTTTGGTAATAAGTTCTATTTATGCTTCTTTAATTAATATGATTATTCTAATCCATTTCAGGGTTGCATCTATGTTGGGGTTCTCATGCACAAATGAGAAAGTGACGGTAAAGTTTTTTTGCAATGTCGTCCATGTTGTAGTTCTTTTGCGCAATGCCTTATCTATATACCATTTCGCTGGTATGCCCTCTAAAGTGTGAATGAAGTGGTGAGGCCATTCTTCTAGTGGTGTCATTTTCCACAACGTTTTGCACTCCTCCAAGTGTTTCGCTGGTGTCCCTAGTCCTTCATATCTTCGTTGTTTGTTGTTCTTATGTTTTGCATCAAACCTTATGCGTAGTAACCACTTACATTGGTACCAATTTGTGATAATTTCCTTGTGTGTGCCCCACCATCTTGTGGGTGTGGCCTTGAGTGCTAAATCTAGTGCTAGTAGCCTATGGTTCTCTAATACTTTGTCTTCATATTGTGTCAATAATTTTTCCAAATCATTTAGTCCATGGAAACTGGGTGGTTCTTTGATTTCTATGCCTATCCACCATACTATGCGGTCTATTCTTGCACATATTCTCGTGGATACTTCGTGTAGTCTATGATGCCAGTTTCCTAACACAATGTCTGAATCTTTTGCCCATGAAGTAATGCTACGCCAACTAAGTACCACATCTGCAGTTGGGTTTACGTAATCCTCCTTGCACGCAGTTGTTCTGTACAAATGGCAGATCTCCTCTTAGTCCAGGAAAGTGGGTTCTACGAACCTCTCCCCTTCTGATGGATCTCGTGGTGCTATGACCCTGTAATCTTCAGATTCAAATGTCATTTTCCTTATCTTCAAGTTAATCATGGTATGGTTGTCAAACGCCCAATCCAGACCGAGTAGTGTCGGGTACAAAGTTATGCCATATACTATTTTGATGACTTCAAAATCTACTTTAGTGCACACTCCATCAAGATCTATTCTTACTCCTTTCAGTCTCCCTATTGGTAGAACCCTATGTTGGTTTTCTATTTTTAATTGGACATTTGAGTATCCCAATTTTGGCTCTCCCATGCATTGCTAGGTTTTCTTGGGTAGCACATTCACTTTTGATCCTAGGTCTAGTATGATGTCTCCCATATTGAAATCCCCAATGTTAGCATTCAACCTAAATTCCCTACTTTTTCTTCTTCTTGTGTGTAGATTATGAACACTTTTCAGTTCTAGATTTTGTTCCGTCTCGCTACTACATTTCTCTAGGATGTTTTGCAATATTTTCATAGATGAAGGATCACTTAACATTTTTATGCATGACTGCAAATTTTTTTTGATAGTACTTACTTGTCTCTTGTGTGGAATTCCGTTGGAATTTTGTATTCTGGGGCTTCATGGGCTGATTTCATAGTGGAAGTTGATGTTGTGTCCACCTTCTGAAATTCTTGTCTGGCTTCCTTAAAAGTATCCTTTTCTTTGGGCGCGTCGAACTACTTTCTTGGTTCGGTGTTCTTCTTTACCCATTGGTTCTATGTGGCTTCCTATCAGACTATGTCATTTCCTATTTTCATTCCTCCACGAGTGACTATATTGATGTTTCATCCATCCTCCATTGCTTCGGCTGAAATCCATTGAACATTTTGATTGTTTTGGTTCCTCTTTTCCTGAATATTTACTAATAGTCTCGGACATTCCTCTGTCTCGTGATCCAATGTGCGAAAATACATACACGTTGTTGGCAGCAGTGGGAATTCCTGTGCATAATGTCTCAGTTTCTGATAGTTGTGACATGTGACTGGTCCTCTGGCTCATCCTCCTCCTCGATAGCCTGCTCGGTCCCCTCTCGGTGTGTTGTAATATGGTGCATGATTATATTGTGCGGTATTATACTGGGGTTGCACCGGATTGTACTACGGCTGTGCGTTATTGTATGGTTGTTGCACAATATTGTACTATTGTTGTGCAATGTTGTATGGAGCTAGGGCTTGATTGAATTGTGGTGTTTCTTTCCCAATCATCATTTTAGCCTGTACCTTGTATGCATCTAATGTTCTTTCCCGCATTATCTCCATAGTTATGTAATCTTTGTCATCATGGCCCACTGACTTACAAAAGGTGCAATAAGAATTATTTGGAACTGTCTGGTACTTTTGCCTCATCGTGCAGTGATAAGCGTCGTGACCTAGTTTATTACATATTTCGCACCATAATCCTCCCTGTGGTAGCGGGTATGGCATGCATGTTTTCATATACTACGGGAATGTTGGACATTCGTTCTTGTGGTGTCCTTTTGTCCTACATGTGGTGCACCAAACGACTTTTCATTTGTCCTTGTTCTTATTCTAGTTCAACTAAAATGTTAGGTTCTTCAAATCCTCCTTCAATTCTTTAATAGTTGGGTCCTTTTGTTGGTACTGGTTTTCTTCCAACTGCAAGGTTACCTGTAGAACCTCGACCTGCGTCTAAAACTTCTGTTGTCATAAGGGATATTTTAGGTGTGGGAGTAGTGAGTTGGAAAATAGGTGTCAGTATTTCATCTCGTTCATAAGGTATTTTAACTTCCCCTTCAGTCTCTTGAATCTCTGGGAAATATCCCATACAGACTCTCTTGGTTTCTGTCTTATCTCAATCATCTCGTTCATATACTAATCCTCTGAGCTCAACTTCTGGAACTCATTAATTAGTAGCTTCTTAATGTCTACCAGTTTCCTCATCATCCCAGGGGCATTGTTCATGTCTAGACTCATGTACCATACTAGTGCGCGGTCTCTTAGCGTGATCGCTACACAAGTTTGGTATATTCATCAGTGATCTGTTTTGCCTCCCATATCTTTGCACAAATGAACAAATGCTTCTTAGGGTCTTTTGTTGCTTCTCCTCAAAATTCTAGTAATCTGATAGTGGGATCATGTCCTTCCATTCTAAATACTGAACTGCTACCTCCGTCACATGGTGTAGATCCTTGACTAGTACTGCCTGAACTGGCTCCTCCATTTGTTGCTCCTGTGGTAGATGTACTTCTTGCTGTCAAACTTCCTCTGAACTTCGGTTGTCTAAACAATGGTGTTCTCTTTGGTGTATTGGTCACACATGGGTTTATGGGTTCCACACTGACATTAATATGGAAAGGATGTCTATCTTCTCCTCTTGTTCTTGGGCCTCTTGTTTTCCTCTCATAGGTTGCGCATAGGATTTCCTCAATCTTCTCCACAGCCTGGAGATCCTCTACCTCTTCTTCATCGCTTGACAAGCCCTCCCTCATGGCTATGACCCTCTTCTTGGTATTCACCTTATATTGGTAGGGTACTCTGCTACATGTTGTTCCTGATGATGCCAAGATCCCATTAAGCTGGTCATCATCCATCAAGACTGGGTCCAAGGGTTCCTACTCCTTCTTGCCTTTATCCTAACCTTTTTCCATTTCTCCTCTCTCTGTCATTTCTTCCTCCCTTCCCCCATGTACGCAGGGAAGGCTAGCTGTCTGATTCCATTGTCATTACCCCTTTGTTATATAACAGTATTTTAATAGAAGTATACAGTGATCGAATGTACCTTCCACGGGGTCTGCGTAGAAATTCCTACTCTTTTGCACTGTATGACTTCATTGTGTCGACTGCAAACTCTGTGATGAATCCTGCCACAATATTGTCAAGCCAAAAGTCAACTGCATGGGTGAATTTGTTGTTCACCTGCTGTAACTACTCAACCTGTACTAGGGTCCAATCTAGCCGTCGGATCCGATTCGCCACGTGGTTATCTTTCAGCCTTAGTATCCACTCCTGTAGTAGGTGGGGAAAATCATAGAAAAAGACTTCGTGTAAATCCGTAAACATGTATTTATCCAGATATTTGCGAGGTGTGATGTTAGGGTTTCTATTGTCTTTTTGGGAAAACTCTAGCTCTTTAGTTCTCAACCAACCTTTGATTTCTGCTTTCGTGGGGTTCCATGGTCTCAACATTCCCTTCTAGTGGCTCAATAGTCTTCTGGTTTCACTCATTCTTTTCTCATGCATTGTATCTCATCTACTTAGTCCTCTATTGTTCCTCTTAACACGACAACGGAACCATTTATTGGTTTAGCTAAACTGTTCTTTCCTACTACCTGTGTTGTTGACCCAGGTTTCATATATTTAAAGGTACCAACAAAGCCTAAAACTATCGTCCCTTCTGGTTAACCAAAACGCAACATAGTACATGGAATGCACTGCGTAGTCTCACCCGAGATAGCTTTAAATGGGTGGCTATAAGACTCATGTGTTTACAGCCTAGGATTGAGTGAGAGAGATGGAATCTGTATTCTTAACCATTTATTCTAACTTGTGTTACAACCTATTGTTATTCTCTTTTATATTTTGACCTTCGTGGCATCTTTTCTTGATATCCCAATAGCAATTAACCAAGCAATATAATAACTCGTTCATTCATTACACACAGCGTTTAACTACTAAAAATATGACAAATATATCCATGAATTCATCACAATACATAGGTATGACCATGGTTCGCCCCCTCCTAGGCTACGTTCACAACAATTTGGCTCTTGGATCTCTTATTATGGTAGTTATGCAATTCTTGCACCACACACTTACAAATCTCCTTAGATGGGTAAGATCTATATGAGGCGAACTAGATCGCACCAGGCTCCTCAGCTTGTGATCTAATCCTCAAGATCTACCTTCTTTTCTCTTCTCTAGTTCAACCGCTTTACAAAAGTAGTTCACCTAATCAAAAACATACCATATCAACCTCTACAAAGGTATAAAAAACCGAACCTCTATATGATACCTGCATATCTATATTTATATCTATTGGGCTCTTCATCCTTTAACACAAAAACCTTACAAAAACTCTAACCCTATTGTCGTTAGGTCTTCCTTCTCTGCATACGTACTTTGCTTCTTTCCAGCTGTCGTCTCCTTCTTGCATGCACGCATGTTGTGCTTCTTACCAATTGTCACTTTCTTCTTGCATGCTTTCTTTCCCACGATTGTTCTTCCAGTTGTCATTCTTCTTTGTGCATGCTTTCTTTCCTAGTTTGTCCTGCTTCTAACATGATAGTAATGACATCTCTCAAATATGAATTAAAGGTGAGTGGAGTGATATACTCTCTTGTGATAGTGAGCAGCGAGATCATTGAGATAAGCTTCGACAATATGTTTGAGATCGTGAAAAACAAAGGGCATGGCACGTTGGAAGGTTGCTCCGGCGTTTTTAAGGCCGAAAGGAATTTTTCAGTATGAAAAAGTACCCCAAGGACAAATAAACGTCATCTTATGTTGATCCTCGGGTTTGATTTGAATTTGATTATACCTTGAAAACCCATCCATAAAATAAAAGACTTCACTTCCTGCACACTCGTTAATAATATGGTCAATGAAAGGAGTCGAGAAGTTATCTTTAAGAAAGGCCTTGTTCAAGTCTCGAAAATCCATACATACGTGGATGGTTCCTTGTTTTTTATTCACAAGAATGGGGTTGGACACCCATTGTATAAAGGGAACCGAGTAGATGAAACCGACATTAAGTAGCTTCTCTACCTCTACCTTAATAGTAGGGGCCTTCCTAGGATTAAAATATCTAAGATGTTGTCGAACAGGTCTAGCATTCGGATAATTCTTGATCTCATGTTTAACAATGTTGGGGTCGATCCCTGGCATCTCTTCATATGACCAAGTGAATACATCATGAAATTATTTGAAGAGATCAGTGTAGATCTGAATTTCTCAAGGCGACCAATCTACATCGATATATACGTTCTCAATTTTTCTAGGAACTCGAGAGATGTCGATCATGACGGTAGGATAAATATTCACCATGTTTCCTTTGACATAAATACCATGTGTATCTAGTGGAACCACAATGTGACCAACCATCTCACATAAGGTAGATCTAAATTCATCTTGTTTGATCCTAACAAGCTCTAGGAGGAAATAGGAGCGATGGTGCATATTGTCCCAAGGCTTATCAGGACCATACATGGCCTCTAAGATGGCTTCATCCAAGGATAAAGTATTTCCGAGGATATCATGTGAACAAGAATATTGGACAGCCCATACAGGCTCGAGAATAGGATCTTCCTCGTTTGTCTATGAGGAGAAAGGATCTGGGTCAGCAGTAGTGTTAAGAACATATTGATACATAATTTCTATTATTGATGGTGGAATTTCCATCCCAATGTGTGACTGACCTTCGCACAACATATTCGGGGAAGGTAGGGTCCAAGGGTCATTGAAATACGAAGTACGAAAATGAATAAACCTCATCGACAATGAAGACTCATTGGAAATGGCATGAATGTGATAAATTGGTGCCATGAAACCAAAGGTACCATGAGAGAGGAATACATTCTGACACTAACTTCCTCAGTTGTTGGTTGAGAATTGTTAATCATAGGGACCAAAGGTCAACTCATGCACTAGGACTAGCATGCGCAAAGGAAAATTGATAAATCGTCACTATTTTCCGTTTGTGAGGAAAACATAAAGCACGGAAAACGAGCGACACAGCTATTGTCAAGACATAAGTCCAATTACACCCTGGTAGTAAATTATAGTCAAGAGGTGCATCAGCTACCTCTACATCAACCTCCACTACCTTTCCACCTAATTGGACCGGAAAAGCGGGAAGAATTCCAAGGGGTTGTAACAAATGCCTATCAAAAGTAGTCAAAATAGTCATAGATTGAGATAGAGTTGGAGAGCCAATGGCTTTCCAACAGGTTAGGTACATCACACATGTTGCATCACCTTCATCAATCATAGTGCGTTTGATGGTAATCTTTGTGTAGTCCACATGGATTTGAAAGGCCACATGGTAAGGTAAGTGAGGCTTAACATATGTGACATAAAACTTAATAACTTTTGATCCACACGGGTCTATAGCTCTTAGAGAAGATAACAAGGCACTCCTCTCTGAAGGACATTTTCGGAGCACCTCCAAAACTGACATCGCACAAGGGGTTTGACCCAGATCTTCGACGATCGAATAATTTTGGGCAATTGTGGCATTAGGATTGTGGGCAAAGAGTTTCAATACTCCTTTTGGAATACGAGGTGGAGGTTCTAGATTTTCTATCTGCAAGGGTGTTTCTGAAGGGGGAGGAAACTCTGGACCTACAACATTCTGTGAAGAACCGTAATCAAGAGATTGATTGGCTACATGAATCTGAGACTTGACCATATTGACACATAGATTGCCACCTTCATGTGTCGAGGGGTTTTGACCCCCACTCGATGCATTTTTGGTGTTAGAGGCCCTCGAGTCTATGTGTTGATTATGTGGAATCCATTGGTCGGCACAACGGGCAGTTGTGATAACATCCTCAAGGCCTCCTTGATTTTGGGGCATAGGTGGGTAAGGTGATCATCTTTACAAAGTTTACAAGGAAACTTCACCTTCCATTTTTCTTTCTTTCCCTCACCAGCATTATTATTTGATCTATTATTGTTAGTGTCATCCTTGGATTTATTATTATTTCTCCCACCCTTATGATTATTACCTCATCCTTTCTTTATATTCGCTCTTGGTTGTTGGTTACCATTTGGGTTGGTCAACGACTATACAGAATACACATATGTCGATTGATTGGGAGTGGAGGATGAATCCAAAGCTTTTCCTATTACAAGCTGGCTTAGAGACAAATCTTTCAACTGGTTCATCACCAAATATGTAGGCTTAGCATTTGTGGAGCCTATGATGCCATCAGCATGAGGCCCAAGATTTTGTCTAGGTTCATAGTTCGACCGTGGTGTGTCATGAATAATTTAATACAATATCCCAAATTGAGCATATATGAGGTCCAATTGTTGGGCTTTGAAGATAGCTTCTTCCTCAGATGTTACTCCGGATGTAGATACATCCTTCGAAATATAAGGAAATAAGGACTTAAGGAACCATTCCAACAAAAACTATGGAGGAATGTAGGATTTGATCAACCTCTTTCGTGTCAGACACTTGACTTAGGTTGATGGACAATTGGTATCGGAGTCGGTTCCTTCAGGAAATAGTTTAACCACTAAAAGGAGATCATGGATTATTCTGAGAATGGAGTACCAATGTTTAATGGTCAGAATGGTTTAAAGTATGAGATGTTGAGTAGAAAGACGAAAGTATTTTTACAAGCATAGGGACATTATATTGGCTATCAGTTGTTATAGGATATGATAGTTCAAAAATTGAAAATACTGCAGCCAAGAAGTAATTGAAGAAGAATAACAAAATAGAAATGGATTTCATCTCAGAAGAATTACCTAATTCGGTAAGAGAAAAGGTTGGTAAATGTTTATCATCCAAAGAACTTTGGGATAAGTTACATAATGTTTATTCTTCACCCATCACAGAATTAGAAAATGCCAAAGAAGATGCATGTACATAACAAGAATAAATATGCTCATCATGTCATACAGATTCAGAAGAGGAAGAGTATGAAGAAGCAGAAGTCGATTACAAAGAAAAATTGATCAGTGCAATTGAATATCTAAAGAAAAAAAGAGAATAAAACAAGTCATCCAAGAAAGAATTGATGAAGCAAAAGGAAAGTGTTCAAGGTTCTAAAAAATATCAGCAGATCATCAAGAATTTAAGATCTCAACTAGAAGAGGCCAGAAGAATTGAAGAAATTCTAGAATATCAAAAGGAATGTTTAGAAGCCAACATAGTAGCACAGAAGGAAGAAGCGGAAAAGAGAGAAAATATATTGATGGATAATCTCAAGGAAAGAATCGGTGACTTAAACCAACTTGACGAAGAGTTTGGTCAAGAAGAGAGAAGACTCGAAGAATAAATAATTACATTGAAAATCCAACTTGAAGAAGCAAAGAGAACAGAAGAGGTCATGAAGTCTCAGATAATGAAGGAAGAAGGAGAGGTTGAGAATCTTGAAGAAGAAGATGTCACACTAAGAGTCAAAATCGTCAAGCCCAATGAGAACGTTGAAGAGAAAGAAACACCCACATCAGTTGTAGAGAATGAAGAGAAGCACTCTAGGTTGCTAGAAAAGAAGAATGAAGAAAATAGAAAGAGTTATGCAGAAGTACTCAAAGGAAGGAATCATGGTCAACTAGAATCTAAGAACACTAATAAAGATACATATTCAAGAAGACCATCCATTTTCAAGCCACAAAGAAGCTTCAATCATGATCATGATCAGTCAAGGAAGAAATTTAGAAGGACTACACCACAAAGAAGATCATTCACTCCCAGGTATGCAAATTTCTTTTATGGTCATTGTTTTTATTGTACTAACTTTGGATATAAGGTTATAGATTGCATGGATTATAAAAGAAATGTTCAAACAAGAAATGCCTATGTGACCCCACATAACATTGAATGTTACAATTGTCATAATTATGGACACATAGCTCGTGATTGTAGAAGCATGATCGATGCTTCAATGAAAGAGAACACTGATATCATATATAAGAAAGTATGGATAAGAAAATAGGAAGAACAGGTGAACAAATAACAATTCCCAGAGATCGCAAGATTGGAAATAAAACAAGATGAAGAAAGATCTACAGAGAAAAAGAAGGATGTCAGATATAGAAAGTTTTGGAAAATAAATGAAAGAAAAGAAGGACGGGTAAATAAAGAAGAGGTTCAAGAGATTGTACTTTCAGGTATTGTAGTGAAAGATGAATCCATAGATAGAAAGAAAGAAGACAGAGCTCAAAGAGATGGTGAATCTACCAATGAAGATGATGATGAATACACATCAAAGAAGGAATTGTTATGATCCATCCAACTTAGAGACTCCTAGGTAATATGAATATTAGATAGGGGGAGTCTATGCGATAGTTGTGACAAACCAAAGAACCATTCTTCAAGCAACTTGCAGAGTTTGAGTAGACAGATCCAGAGTAGTTAGTTAGTAGAAAAATAGTTTGATAGATTAATCAGTTGTGCAGCAGAGTCCTGGACAGTATGGATAGAGATGGATTCGTAACAACACTTAGCAGGTTTGGATAGATATATGGCAGTGGACTAGAGCATGGATTCATAGACTGGTTCAGAGATTGGTTCAGAGACAAAGATTATTATCATAATGGATGATAATTACAGAGGAAATGGCTCGAACAATGTTAATTGATTCCAAATTGATAGATATCTTTTAGACACATGCAGTGCATACAACAGTTCACATTCAAAACAGAGTAATGCTCAGAAACAACAATGAAAAAACTCCCTACTAACTATGGAAAGGAAGCACAGACAACAACCTCTACATCAAGGTAACTCAAGGTAGTATTTTATTAATTAAAATTTATGTTTATGATATTGTTTTTGGAAGTACTAATGACAGGTTAAGCCAAAATTTTGCAAAGGATATGCAGAATGAATTTGAAATTTCATTACTTGGAGAATTATCCTTCTTTCTGGGTCTTCAGATATGTCAAAGCAACCAAGGAATTTTTATTTCTCAAACTAAGTATATCAGAGAAATGCTAAAGAGGTTCGGAATGGAATATTACAAACTAATTACCACTCCTGTGCAAACCAGTTGCAAGTTGAGAAAATATGATGATTCAAAGTCTACAAACTAGATGAAATACAGGTCAATGATTGGTAGCTCACTATATGTGACAACATCCAGACCAGGTGTAATGGAGGCAGTTGGACAGGTGGCACAATTTCAAGCAGCACCAAAGGAATAGCATGTATTAGCAGTGAAAAGGATTTTCAGATATCTCAAAGGAACAAAAGAGTTTGGATTATGGTATCCAAAAGGAAAGGATCTATCACTTATTGCCTACATAGATGCAGATTGGGTAGGTTGCATTGATGACTGACGAAGAACCAGTGGAGTAGTGTTCTACTTGGGTGAGTGTTTAGTATGATGGTTAATAAAGAAACAATCAGCAATATCCTTATCTACAACCGAGGCAGAGTATATTGTAGCAGCAACATGTTGTACATAGGTTCTATGGATGAAACAAAGTTTGATATATATACAAGTTGAGTATGATGATCCCATTCCAATCTATTGTCATAATACAAGTGCCATCAATATCTCAAAGAACCCGGTGATGCACTCCAAAATGAAGAAAATTCTAATCAAGTGTCACTTTCTACAGGAATAGGTTGTAGAGAAGAACATCAGAGTTGAATATGTGGGCACAAAAGAACAAGTGGCAGACATCTTTACAAAACCGCTTCCAAGATAAGCATTTGAGTATCTTCGCCAGAGACTTGGAGTAATTTCTACTCCAAAATGAATTCTTTTGAAATATTATCTTATGTGTCTTAGATTTACGTGAGGAAGAACCATAAATATGACATTTTAGGTTAGGATATCATTTTCAGAAAGAGTTCAGTCAGGGGGAGCATCCCCAGATGGAAAGATACCTTTGTCATTGATGACAAAGGGGGAGAGATTTATCAGATGCAAAGGTAAATGCTTGGAGAAAGAGCACAAAGGCATGGTTCTAGGGGAAGCGATGGTACCAAGGGGGGGAATGAGTGATATGACTTCAGTATTGCATCAAAGTGTTTCCATCAATGCCAAAGGGGGAGATTGTTGATTATTTGGGTTGGTTGTCATTGATGTCAACCCTTGAAGAAATTTTGGTAGCACAATGGTTTGGGTAATGGAAACAAGTTTGTTTGATGGATAATGGTATGAGTTTTGATATATTTGCAGGTAATACTATTCCATATGTATAGTACATGTCATTCCATTTCCGATGGTATGTGGAACGTCACATAACTCCTCACTGTTATAGTGTTATGGCCACGTGAAGTTGGAGAAAGGTTTGGGTAATGGACCCAAGTTTGTTTGATGGATAATGGTATGAGTTTTGATATATTTGTAGGAAATAATATTCTAGATGGATAGTAGATTTAATTCCATTTCCAGTGGTATGTGGGACATCACATAACTCCTCACGGTTAGAGAGTTATGACCATGTGAAGTTGGAGAACCCTCATGAGTCATCTAGAAGCCCCAAAAGGTCAAAGTAGTCAAAGTGTTTGCAAAGAAGGAATTATTTAAATAATAAAGTGAAGTGATGAGTATACTATAATTCAAAGAGGATACAAAATAAATTATTTAAATAATAAATTTAATGGAGAAATTACTAAGTGGACAAGTGGTTAGAAGTGGGTTAGCCCTAAAATAAGGAAAGTGGTTTAAGATGGTTAGAAGGTAACCCCTTGAGGTAAATTGAAGTGATGAGTGTACTATAAGTCAAAGTGGATACAAAATAAATTATTTAAATAATAAATTTAAAGGAAAAATTACTAAGTGGACAAGTGGTTAGAAATGGGTTAACCTTAAAATAAGGAAAGTGGGTTAAGATGGTTAAAAGGTAACCCCTTGAGGAAGCTACATGAAAGTATAAATAAGAGGCAAGGCTCTCTCATTTTCATTACACTTGAGAATATTGAATATATACAAGTGACTAAGGTAACCAAACTATATCTAAGCCAAATTTGAGAGGGAAGGTGAAGTAAAGAAGGCCGAAATTCAAGGGAGGATAAATTCTTTTGATGATGCTTTCGAAGGTGTGTTATTTACAGGTCATATCACCATTTTCGCAATAAAATTTTTTATAGAATTATTAAGACCATGAAATTGGGAGGCCATTGAGGAAACATATCCAAGTAGTTGTGACATAAATTTTATCTTGTGGGTTGTTGTAATTTTGGAGTTACACTCCGTGGAAAATGGGGTTTGTGGCTAGTTCTGAAACTAGACTAAAATAGGTGTGTCAGGTAAAAACGTCATAACTTATTCATAACAGATCAAAATTCAATAACACCAAATGTGTTGGTTAGAGTACAGTGTGTATTATTTTGTGTACAATGTTCATATCCATACAAAAAATATTTTTTGTGGGGAATTCTCTACAAGTTCTCTCTCTAGAATAAGACAGAATTCAACAAGGTATGCCATTTTTGCTATAACTCCTTTTCTGAGAGGTTCCAAGTAGTGACACCTCGAGGAATTGCATAAAACATAGTGAAGAACATTGTGTATTATTTTCAAATATTTATTCATTACAAGTACATAGTTATGATTATTGCAAGTTAGGGTTTTTTACTAATCCAAAATTAGTCATGTGAGACTAAAGTAAAGTTTGATGAAAATGTCAGTCTCTTGTTGTTAAAGTTAAGGAAGGTTTGCAGGTATGTGATCATATACACCATGTCTATTATAGAGTTACAAATCATATTTGGATGATGAAATTGATGAGGGATTTTGGTTGAGGTACATGTTGGGTACATGGTTGAGACAAGTAGTTTATGAGTTGGCACATACATGAGGTGTATAGTTGATGATCTTGGTACATCTTGATGAGTCATAGTTTATGTGTATTTGATACATGATTGGTACATACTTGGTACATGGTTGGAGGAACTTGTTAGTAGTATTGTTGACGCATGGTTTATGGATGATGTAGCATACTTGTATTGGTATATTATTAGAAGCACATATTGATCTTGGTGATGATTATGAGTTGTTGTGTTATGCTTGGTTGATGCACATCTTTGAGATTTATCTTGGTGAGTAGATCTGATTTGGTTGATAAGATTGATGAGACAGGTTGTTGTGATAGGTTGTTTGGACAGGTTCTTGTGACAGGTTATTCATACAGGTTTGGTGCATGCTTGATGCACTTGTTCATGGTACATGTTGGGGTACAGGTTGGTGCATGGATTATGCACTTGTTTATGGTACAAGTTAATTACAGGTTGAGGCATAGGTTGGTGCATGGTTGATGCACTTGTTTATGGTACAAGTTGATTACAAGTTGTTTGGTACAAGTTGGTGCATGGTTGATGCACTTGTTTATGGTACAGGTTGATTATGGGTTGAGGTACATGTTGATGCATGGTTGATGCATGGTTCAGGTTATTGGTATAGTTTGTTTGGTGCAGGTTGATTGGTATAGGTTTACATCAGTATATTTCACAGTGATAGTGTGAAAGTGGTTCCATCATTCTACGTATACATCAGGGTGGTTGGAGGGGGCAAGGACAGGTGGTTGTAGCCACCTTCTGATTGTAGTTGGAGAACATAGGGGGTCGTAGTCTCCTTATGGTTGTAGCCATAGAATTGGGGAGTTGGAGCTTCCCTCAGGTTGTAGCCTGAGAAATTAGGGGGTTGGAGCCTCCTTCCGTTGTAGCTGGAAAACAAAGGAAGTTGGTGCTTCCAATGAATGTACTTCTTAAATACATATAAGAAAAAGCATTATGTGGTTTTCTCTCGCTTTGGGTTTCCACGTAAAAACATTGGTGTACTATGTATGTGTATGATTTCTCATTTCTTCATTGTTTATTTACTCTGCAACTATTGGATGATAATGCTACATTGATATAACACTTTCATTTGTGGTTAAAAAGGATTGAATTACTCTATTACTATTTCATCCCCCCCTCCTAGTAATCCAACATTTTTTCTATGCCACTCTTGGATATGGTCTAAGATATGCATGGATTTATCTTGGTGAAGGGCCGAAAAAAGTTCTATGTTGGAATCGTAATGAATTAGCAACTGGAAGTGGTTGAGAAAGGTGAAAACCATCTATTATCACATAGAATTGCTTGGGTCAAAAAAGTCTTTGCGTTTTTTTATTTTTAGTCATTAGTGTTGTTTTAATTTTTTGGCTTTGTCTTTTTCCTATAGTCATTTTTGGGTTTTGACATAAATAAACTAAAGAGTAGTGTTGAGGTTGGTCTATAATCCTTTGGTTACATATTGATCATCATGATAAGTTGGACAAGCTATCATCTTTAGTATCTTTTATGCCTCCACTACCACCCTGACATGTCACCTCTTACATCATGTATGCAGACCCCTCCATTTTTTCCCTTTACCCATTAGAATGTCAAATCATGTTTCGATTTGTATGCTTCCAACTCATTAGAGAATTCATAGCGCCTCCAAAGTAAATTATGCTTTCATTACCATCATTGCACTCATGATTCTTGTCAGCAAAGATCTCCTTGTTTTCAACACTTATATTTTTAAAATATAACCTGAGGATTTCATCATAAAATCTTCTAACTGTTTTCTCCAAGTTTTCAAATCACTTCTAGCTCGGCGCTGCAAACATTGGTGCTTTCAGACAGGCGCTACAGAAATTGTTGCGAACTGACTAGAGAAAGTGAGTTGGAGGTTAGACCATCTGCAAATAGACTTGTTCAAGCTCAAGGATATAAGTCTTCAAGTCATAGCCACCAGGTACTCCATGAGTGTTTTTAGCTAAATTGGAGGACAGGAAAGGATTTGTTTTGTTATTTCTTCTCTTGGGCATTGTGAACTAGTGATCTATGCTGCAAACTTTCCCACTTTCCTTGTTAACATGTTTCCCAACCCAAAAAATTGCATGATCTATGAGCCTTATTTATCAAATTTTTAAACAAACCTTTGTTTCATGCTACCTTTCATATCTTATGTCTAGTTGATTCTACTTACTTAACTTAGTGTTGTGAACCCCCTATTCTGGTGCTGCAAACTCTATGAAGTAACTTGGTGCTACAAATCCCCTGTCCCATAAGATTTTATACAACCCTTTTCCATCAGATTCTCAGTTTTAATTTTAATTCTATCTAGTATAATATTTAAAAGTTGTTTTCTTCTGAATTCATTCTGAATTTTTGCAAGAGGATAGTGAAATGATGAACAAGACCTTTTTACAACAAGTTGTATCCTTATACATTCATGATTCTATGTAGTCTTCCTTCATATCCCTGACTGTAAGCTCTGTTTTATTATGTCTGGAGGTCAAATAGGCTGATAAACATATTAATCCTTATACAGAGCCATCCCTTTGAGAGAGATCATACATCAAAACCCTAGTCCTCTGTTTTTCCTATTTTGCCTCTTGCATCATTAAAATTGGTGGTAAAAGTTTCTTCAGATGACATCAATGGATACTCCATAGCAAAAGAAGTCTCACAAGGGAGGGGTCATTGTGAGGATTGAACCCTATGAAATTCAGTTATTTGTTGTTGAACCCATGATAAGGGAAGTCTTCCAAAGAGTGGGATGTTTTAGTTTTTGTCAAAAAATGCAAAGGAGGCACCTTGAGGTGGCTAGGTAATTTTCTTTGAATTTTGATGGAACCAAAACCAAAGTTGGGACACTTGAACTTGAGGTATCTGAAGTGACCATATCAGTAGCTATTGAAATACCTAATACTAGTAAAAGGCGGTTTAAAGCCATGAATCTAAATGTAGCCTTCTCCAAAGAATTCCTCAAGCCAGAATATCAAGGAGATAATCTATCAAAAGGAGTGCCCAGGAGCCACATGATTGAAGGTTTTGATAACATGCTAAGGGTAATCCAAATATGTTTTACCTGTGAAGGCAGATTCAACATAATTTATCAGTACCACATAAGACTTTTGCTGCACTTCACAGACAAAGATCTTATGAATCTTCCTTTCTATTTGTTTAGGAGTATTGGAAAAATGGTTGAAAGAGTACAGGATAAGTCCAAGGCATTTGATACAAGTGTTTTTCATTCAGGGCTAATTAAAATGCTTGTGATGGAGGAATTAAAGAAGAAAAACATTGATTGGGAGAAATTCATTGCCTCTTCACACTTTCAAATTAATGTTGCTCCTACTCCACAATCCAAGGTACAAATCCCTCTTCTGGCTGATAGTATTGTACACGTAGAGACCAACAAGAAGAGGAAGAGAAAAGGCCTTGTTAAAATAGATGAAAAAACTAAGGAACAAGAAGGAGAAAGGGGATTGCATTACTCTCCACAAAATTTCACCCAAACTAGCTCCAAAGTTAGCAGAAACTCCATCAACTAAAGCCACTGGCCCAAAAGGACAGAAGTTACTTTTCCCTTCACCATATGTTGCAGTTAAAGCTAAGGTTAGGAGACCTTTCACTAGATCATCAACAAAGAATAAAAGTATTGAAAAAGAAGACATAGGGGAAGCTCCCATCAAGAGAAAAGGTAAAGGTAAAATTGTACTTATTGAGGAGCACATTGAGGTTATATAGACATAACCACTCCTCCAGAGAACCCTACCTTTAAAAGGATGAACAGATAGCTTAAAGAGGCCAGAACTGAAATTTCTAATTTGAAAGGAGAAGGGTTGGTTAAAAGGAAAAAGTTGAATGATCTTATGGATATGTATCTAGAAACTATTGACAAGGTCAGGTTTGTAGCAAAAAGGTTTCTCCCTCTCCATAGGCAACTTAAGAATTTATATAGACAAAATAGAGATTTACAAGCTCATTTCAGAAAAATTAAACTAGACCTGCAACATTTTAAGGAAGAACTAGCCAAGAGGAATTTGGATGTGTTAGCCCAGGTAGCCACAAGGAGGAGTTCCAGGCTCATAAAGTAATGGATGAAATGTCTTAAACAATTTCAGTTTTGGAAAATGCTTGTTACTTGCATATTTTATATTTTGGTGAGGTATGATGCCTATGATCAAGTTTTCCACTCATGCACCAGATAATGAGTTTTTACAGGCATCTCTAGCTCTAAAGATGGTTTTTTGGGTGTTTTGGGCTTATACTAGACTTATTCAACAGCTACAGGAAAGTTTGCAGCACCTGGCACTGAGAACTGGTTTCTACAGTCACGCTCTACGAACTTTGATGCGAACATTGTTGTGAATTGGCTGATATAGTTAGTGCTACAGAAATATGTTGTGAACTTATGTTTTGGAGATTTCAATAGGATCAGTGATTTTTATATGGCTAAAGAAGCATGGGATAGCTTCTTGGGGGTTATTTTAAAGTTGGAGGGACACCTGAAAAGAAGAAGAATGCACTCAAGGGACACTTCATCATGCATATTAAAGATGTTAGGATAGTTGCTAGCATTAGCCTAATTTGTAGTAGTTTGTTATTTTTTATTTGTACAACTGTTATTACTTCAATTTATGATGTGAGCATCCTATGCTAGAGGATGGAATTCGCATTGTAATGATATCATTCACTATCTAGGATATAATATAGGCATTATAAGTCATTGTAGAGGTTCATATGGTTTATGTAAGACTCTTTTGGTGATATACAAATGCAATAGAGCCAACTCTGGATTTTATGTATCAGACTTGATTATTTTTTGTCTAATATAAATTAGTTTTCCTTCCTTCCATCTTGTTTCTCTCTCACTCTGAAATTCATTGTCATTAAATGCTTCAAATGATGTTTTATAGTTGTATTGAAATGGAGGTTTGATTGTGATGTTGTTATAGTTGTTCTCAGAGTTTAAATGTTTGATTAAAGAAGTTCTTGTGTCTAAAATGTTTCCTTCATTTGTCTACTAGTAATGTTTGATGTTAATATTAGAATTATTTCATTTTTATCACTAAAGTCTTCCTTCTATCCATATTACTCTTTAAAACCATGATCCAAGTTAGACAAGACCTCTTTTGTTGATACATCCTATCTAGATTTTCTTGTGATTTACATTGTTGGACTAAGTTTTACCCATTTGACACTTTATCTTAAAATTTACCTTACAAACCTATTGATGGGTATTGTGCTTGCACTTTAGCAGTCAAAGTGTAACTTTCAGTGATAACATTCTTGGCATTGTTTCCGGGGAACAGATTGAAAACATTTCCCTAGGATTGAATGACAAAGAAATATTGATTCTAAGGGTGCATAGTAATCAGTACATTCAAGACTGAAGTTTGCGCCTGGCGACTCCATTGTTTCAGTTGTGTCTCCTAAAGGTAGACACACGAGATCTACCCCACATTTATCTCTGGATACACCTAAAGCTGACCCAGAGAAGATCATCAAGAAAGGAAAATCTTCTCAAGAAGGATTTTCACCTGTTGTTTCATGTACTACTGGAAATTTTCATGATTCTACTTTTAAAACACTAGTAGTTGTATCCAGTGCTTCTCTTTTACCTTTTGTTGAAACTCCTAGAAATTTAAATCATGAAGATTTCCCTGTAGAATATTCATCTTTTTCTCCCCAGTTAAAAGAAGAAAGTTTTGAAGTGCTTGCCTCACCTGATGTTGTAAGTTGGTTCAGACTTGAGAGCTTAGAGGATTTTCCTATCCTAGTTTCTCCTTCTCCTCCCTATCTTAAACTTGTTGTGACCAAAGAATAAGGAAACTCAGTTCCCTTGGAATTTTCACCATCCTTTTCAAAGACTCAACCTCTCCTTGTTAAAAATAAAAATTCCCCATCCTATACTCCTCCTTCTTCCAAGATACACATCATCCAGACCATAGTTGTACCAATCAAGACCTATTCTCCTCCTAATTCTCTTAGAATTTATAATCCTCCTCTTCATAATTGTTAAGCCCTAATATTGGCTCATTACCCCTTAATTGGCGCATATTAGATTAGTAATGCTATTTTATTTATGTCGGCTTTAGGCCATTAGTTGTAATTTATATTAGTAATGTTATTTTAATTATGTCAGCTTTAGGCCATTATTTGTAATTATACCTCCTAGTCTCCTATATATACCAAGGA
>ML781809.1:166969-198318 GCA_009831015.1 Picea engelmannii
TGCTCTTAACCGAGCAAGCTTCCTGTCATTTTCGTTCATTGTGACAAATCCTTGTCCTGACAAGTAATTGTCTTACCTACACCATACCAAACATTAAGTTGTCAATTTTTTATATTTTGGCTACTCCTTTCAATTATGATATGCTTATTTACAATGACCTAAATCTTTATAATAAGGTCAACATCTTTATAATAAGGTGATCATATGTGTAGAGGATCAACATCATGACGACATATATAACATATTTATAATAAGGTCATATGTGTACACATGTTTTCTTTATATAATAACGACATATACACCTAACATAAGTTTAGGGTTAGTGTTTATTTATCTTATTAGTCCCTGCTAAAGAAGGGAATATAGCAATCAATTACTATCATTTCACCGATTAGGGTTGAGTTTCAAGAGAAATTCCATATCTTTATCAATGAAAAGAGAGAGAGATTATAGCTACAATTCCACAAACCTAGAATATTATGGAATCCACATACCCTTTTCCATAGAATATACCAACTAGATCCAAAAACCAAAGACATGAAATATGGTACACACATATTATATTATCAAGGAAAAAACAAGCTAAATGCAATTAGGACATTTGAAAACAAAATTACAAGTTAAATGAGTACATCAATAAAAAATAACATACTAACCTTGCAAGCTCAAAATCCAAGCTATGTAGATCGAGAATTGGATTTGTTCAACCGGTGGGTGACGGAAAAAATAAATAGCTCAAACAAAAGCCAAGAATAGTGTCACAACTATAGCAATTGTGTCACAAAGTCTCTTAAAGTCACATATATATAGATAAAATAGTCAACTAGCCGTTAACACCGACCAATGAGATAGGTAAATGTTTCGTCGCTATTGCCACGAAAGATCGTCGTTATAGCGACAAAAATCCCGACTAGGTTAAATTAATATTTCTGTCGATATTGTGACGAACTTGCATGGCAATATCCATGAAAATCCCACCCTGTTTAAAAAAATGATGAAACTAGTGGAAGCGTGGAAAATTTTCATGGAATAATCCGCCCATATGTAGTAGTGAGAAATGTGTTTGTCTGAACCAGCATGGATGAGGAAAGGGGAAAGGACAAAATATAGGAGTGGCTTGTCCGCTCGATTGAGTATTCCACCTAGGAGCATTGAGACTAGGATTAGACCTGGAAGAAAAAGGAGGTTGACCTCCAACCATGGGATTCTTTTGGGGAATATGACCTCCACCAAGTGACAGAGGAGCATGCAAAGGGGCCATGCCCACAGGTCCAAAACTAGGATTTGCATTAATCACTGGAATATAGGATGAAATTTGTGATGTAACATTAGGCATACCAAAAGAAAAGGGATTACAGACCGAAGGTATTGATTGAGAATTGTATCCTGGCATACCAAAAAGAGACCTGAAAAGGTTCGTTCCTATGGGTCGAGTAGAAACCACAAGTTGGGTAGCAATAGGAATGGGAATCTTCAGCACTCCAACCATCGTGGTTGAAGGATTCGAAGGGATCCCACTAATCACAGAAGGTATAGGAGTCAAAGGACTCCCTGTGTCATTCAGATTTGACTCAATACTCATAACTAGATAATCACAAGTCTGTGAGGTGGAGATATATGTACCACATTTACTAACTTTACACCTTTTAGAAGGAAATTTCAGTAAAGACTCAAGGTGTGGTGGTAACTTCAAAAAATTGTGAGACCTGTGAGGAAGATGGTATTTCTCCATGATGACTCAAGACTCGAGATATAAAACCAAATCCTAGGGCCAACTATCAATTAGAGAGCACACCAAAATAAACAAAAAGGCCAATTCCACACAAATAGGATATAATGGTTGAAAAGGGGCCTCCCTTACTAGAGTAGTTATGTCTTCCTCAAGAGGGGCTTGAGACTCCCTTCAAAAGATTGGAGATATCATAATCAGTTATAAGGGCCCTCATGGGCTTAACAGAACAGTTAGTCAGATCCCCTCAGAGAGGTAATCCTCCACCTGGGTTGCTACTACATTTGGATATGCAACAGGATCTGGAACTAGAAGGAATACTGACTTTGCGACTGGTGGATAGGATGCTGCTTACTCCCCTGCTTTTTTTGCAGGCGCTATTACTACAGGCACTCCATATAATGCATTCGGTCATAGATCTGGAAAAGGCCTATGTCAAGCAACTAGAGTCACCACAATATAACCAATGCGTAGGAGAACAGTCATAAGTCCTGTCCACGATATGGGCAGGGTAAAAAAGCCCGAAATCATGAAAGAAATGCATCTCATGGACGTCAAGGTACTAGCTGTAAATGTGTTGACCTACACAAAATAGATCTAGCTAAAACAATGATACACACATTTGCAGAGAGAATTGGAAACCGAAGAAGAAGGAGAGAAAGAATGGAAAAAATTCTCATTAACGATTATGAGTAATGAATCATTTACACATGATATCCTCTGTATAACTCAATGATTTCAACTTGAGGTGAACCAAGTCTCCATAGTGGTGGTATAGAGTGATCTAGACACACACTACCAGTTACGGGAGTGAACTGCCACTTATTCTAGTCTCTTAGGCAGTTACGGGAGTGAACTCCCACCTAGTTGAGTTAACTAGTCAACTAGTCTTCAGTTAACTGAATGAACAGAAAGTAGTGAGGAGTTAACTCAAGGAATAAAGGATAATGCACCACTTTGGTGATGATACCAAGGCAAGGTCGAATTATCATGGTGATGATCCCAATGTTGCATGGTGATGATCCCAATGCAAAATCTAAACTCAACTCAACTACTCAAACTGAAGCGTGAACTGAAAGAGAATATTCTCCAGGTGGAATATTCTCTCCTAAAATATAGGAGACTAGATAATGACTAATTATGACTAATGAACAAATAAAAACCTTAGGAAAAACAAATCCTAGGTGTGTTTAAAGTAACTCCAACACCCCCCCCTGAACATCACTATGGTGAAAATAAAGATTGGGTCCCGGCAACGAGACCATGTTAGGTACCCAAGTACAAAAGATACACTGAAAATAAAGTGAGGAAAGAGGGAAAACCTCATGGGAAACCCCCCCCCTCAAGGTACAATGTATGTAAAAAGAAGAACTACAGTTGCTAGGCAACTGTGTCCTTCACTCCAAGACGACCTCGCAAAGAATGGAATTTCTTCTCAGTGAAGGTGTTGGTGAAAATGTATGCCATTTGTTCTACTGAAGGACAGAACTGTAAGTCGATGATCCCCTCGTGTACTAATTCCCAGATGTAGTTCATGTGGATCTCGATGTGCTTCATCTGCTGCCTCTGACCTGGATCCCTACAAAAATTCAGAGTGCTCTGATTGTCACACCAGATGACGATCGGCCGATGAAACTGAATGCCCAACTCAGTGAGAAAATGTTGTAGCCAAATAGCTTGAATGGTTATGTTAACTACCCCTATGTACTCTGCCTCAGCTGAAGATAGAGAAATAGCAGCTTGCTTCTTGCTCGACCAACAAATAGGCTTGGAACAAAGACTGAGTGAGTAACTAGATGTGGACTTGCGATCAATGTTATCACCAGCCCAGTCGAAATCAGTAAACCCAATGAGATATAATGTAGAGTCTATTGCATAATGAATCCCAAAGGTGATGGTTCCATGTATGTATCAAAGGATACGCTTTGCAGCTTTCCAATGTAGCTCATGTAGCTCCTGCATGAACCTAGAAACTGCACCAACTACATATGAGAGGTCTGGTCTGGAGTGTGTGAGATACAACAAGATCCCCACTAGATTTTTGTACAATGTGTTTTCAACCAATGGAGTCTCCCCACCATCCTCAAGTTTGACTCCTGATAGGAAAGGAGTCAGAGAAGACTTGCAGTCTGTCATGTGAAATCTCTCAAGGAGATCTTGTGCATACTTGCCTTAAGACAGTTTGATGCCTGATGCATCTTGACTAATCTCAAGTCCAAGGAAGATTTGTAGCGCACCCATGTCCGTCATCAAAAACCTGTCATGAAGAATCCTCTTGATTGCAGCAATCATTGAAGTCGAGCAACCGGTGATCAGCAAATCATCGACATACAAAACTAAAAGTAGAAGTGAATCAGTCGTCCCGATCATGTATACATTCGGGTCTTATTTACAATGTACAAATTTCTGTGACAACAGGTAGGAGTCCATATTGGCATACCATGCCCTCGGAGCCTGCTTGAGGCCATAAAGTGACTTCTTCAGTCGACAAACCAAAGATGAGTCCTGCATGAATCCCTGGGGTTGCTCCATGTATATCTCCTCAAAGAGATCACTGTGAAGAAATGCATTCTTCACGTCCATCTGATGGACTTTCCATCCCTTGGCTGCTGCAATGGAAAGTGCCAATCGTATGGAATCCATCTTTGCTACTAGAGTGAAGGTCTCATCATAGTCAATACCATGAACCTGCTGAAATACATTGGCGACAAGCCTAGATTTGTATTTGCTGACTTGTCCATCTACTGCGCTCTTGGTCCTATAGACCCATCTGCATCTAACAAGTTTCCTCCCAGAAGGAAGGGGAACCATATCCCAAGTCTGGTTCTCGAGGAGGGATTTGTACTCCTCCTGCATGGTGGATTCCCAAAAGGGATTTCTAGCAGCCTCGCCATAAGACTCTGGCTCTTCGACTACATCTGGATTCTCTAACTCTGCATCTGACTATACTAACTTTGAATCTGAATCATCTAAGTCCTATGAATCAGAACTCTCATCTGAAGAAGAGTCAGCATGTGCATGCTCATCATCTTGGACAGGTGGAAGAGTGAAGGTGTCTGCATGCGACTATTGAGGTACATGCGAGACACTTTCCTCGAATTGGACACTATACTCAATGATGAGTCAGTCCGAGGAAATATCAATAAGCCGATATCCCTTCACATCGTCGGGGTATCCAACAAAAATGCACTCAGTGCTTTGTGGATCAAGTTCCTTCCTCTTTTCAGAGGGAATCTGGGCCCATGCACGTGAACCAAAAATGCAAAAATGGGCCACTTCCAATTTGAGGCCACTCCAAGCCTCATAGAGGGTCTTATCCTTGACAGATATATGAAGATATTTGTTTTGGATGTATGTTTCACATTTAAGTGCTTTGGCCCATAGTCTCTATGGTAGTGACTTTGCATGCAACATGCAAGATGCCATCTCCTTTAGAGATGTGTTTTTCCGCTCGGCAACTCCGTTTTGTTGCGGAGTGTAGGGAACTGTATGCTGCAACTGAATCCCTACCTCATGGAAAAGATTATGAATCTCATGATTCACATACTCTCCCCTGTTATCAGTTTGGAGAACTTTGATCTTCTTTCCGAACTATGTCTCAACCAAAGCTTTGAAATCTTTGAGGTGTTGAAAGACCTCAGATTTTTGCTTGAGAAAGTAGATCCAAGTAAAACGTGAGAAATCATCAACAAAAATGAGAAAAAACCTCACTTTGTTGATTGATGGATGCGGAAAAGGACCCATGAGGTCACTGTGGATCATATCTAAAGGTGCAGAAGCTCGCTGAGACTTTCCTTTGACGAATTTCTCTTGAGGGTGTTTTTCGAGAACACATCCCTCACATACTCCCTTGGATAAATGGATGTCTGGTAGACCATCAACTAATCTGTGTTGTTGCATGTATTTGAAATTCAAATGTCCAAACCTTTCGTGCCATATCCTACTACTTTCATCATCATGAGTAAGCAGTAAAGCAGAATCAGGTTCAATGAATTCAGAAAATGTATACAATCTAGACCGATGATTTACCTCACCGATAGAAACCCTGGAGTTGGTTTGCATGTCGCATATTTCCATGAAATTTGGTGTGAATACGAATTTCTTTCCGGTTCTAGAATTCTTCATATGATACATGAAGAGAAGGTTGACAGAAACCTTGGGAACATGCAACACATTCTCGAAGCTTCCGTTGGTGAGTTCAATCCTTCCCTTTCCGGTGACTTCGACAGAAGAGTTGTCCCCCATCAAAATAGGAGGACCTTTGCATACATCCAAAGAATAATAGACTACTTCTGAGGCATCCATGTGATGTGATGCTCCTGAATATACGATCCAAGCATCGGGAGAGGAGTTGATTGCAATCAAGGCATGGCTAGAATTTCCTTTCTTGGAATTCGGATCTTATGGCCTCTTCTTCTTTGCACCCTAGGGGATGAGATCTCTAAGGTTGTTTTTTTGAAGTATCTGAGACATCATATCTATTTTTTTTTGCATGCATGTGAATTCCGAATGGAATCCTTTGTGACAATACGTGCATTTCTCCCCTTTCCTTCCCTTTTCTCCTTTGGATCTGGAGGCCTCGATGAAGGGTTTTGTGTACCCTTCCTTCTTTGTATGTGTGTGATATTTTCACTTATATTTATCTTTAGATTTGTGATATTTTTGGCTGCCATCATGTACAGTGAGTGCATGCACCCTTGAGCCTTTGATTGTGCCCATGTTGATGAGCTTGGTTTGCTCTTGTGTCAGGGATTCGATAAAATCCTCAAGAGAAGGCATCTTCCAGGTGGCTCCAAAGGAGAATCTGATAGTATGGAATGTAGATATGAATACTGATAATTTAGGACCAATCTTGGAGAGAATGGTGAGAACCATTTGTTTATCCTCCTTCGATTTATCAACCCCGCAAGCTTTGAGTTACGACAGTAAATCCTTGAATTTTGTAAAGAAATATTGGATATTCTCAAAGCTTTTTGGATCCAATGTGAGAAGCTCCACCTCCAGCATGTGTCCCCTCATCTCATCCTGTTTTCCAAAGAGCCCTTCCAATATGGTCCAGTCTTCATTGAGAGTCTTATAGGAAGATATATGAAAAAGGAGATCGGGAGAAATAAGACTACAAATCGTTCTAAGTGCCTCATCCATGTGATTTAAGTACTTGGATTTTTCTATGGCTGATGTTGGCTCTGTATATGTATTCATGGTTAACCTATACAACCCTCTATATTGGATATGTATGGCTATTTTCTCCTTCCATGCAAAATAGTTGTAAGGTGTAAGAATGAATTCTTTTTGGAATTCCATCTTTCCGTTGTCTTCAATCTTTTGTACCTGCAAAAAAATAATTTGTTGTAGATTTTTCTTAGCACTCCGTCGAATCTGGTACCATGTAAATGTGTTTAACTGCACAAAATAGATCTAGCTAAACAATGATACACACATTTGCAGAGATAATTGGAAAAAAAAGAAGGAGAGAAAGAATGGAAAGAATTCTCATTAACCATTATGAATAATGAATAATTTACGCATTATATACTCTCTATAACTCAATGAGTTCGACTTGAGGTGAACCAAGTCACCATAGTGGTGGTTTATAGTGATCTGGACACACACCAGTAGTTACAGGAATGAACTTCCACCTATTCTAGTCTCTCAGACAGTTACGGGAGTGAACTGCCACCTAGTTGAGTTAACTAGTCAACTAGTCTTCAGTTAGTTGACTGAACATAAAGTAGTGAGGATTTAACTCAAGGAATCAAGGATAATGCGCCACTTTGGTGATGATACCAAGGCAAGGTTGAATTATCATGGTGATTATACCAATGCAACATCTAAACTCAACTCAACTACTCAAACTGAAGTGTGAACTGAAAGAGAATATTCTCCAGGTGGAATATTCTCTCCTAAAATATAGGAGACTAGATAATGACTAATTATGACTAATGAACAAATACAAACCTTAGGAAAAACAAATCCTAGGTGTGTGTGAAGTAACTCCAACACTAGAAAGACCCCCAAATATGAATAGAACCCCAGAAATATATCTGACGCTAAGAAGGTATTAGAGGGATATCTTTGCAACCAACTTTACATGACCTCGTGCTTAACTCCAGTGTGAGCGGAGCCTCCTGGCGTCACTAATTACACAATGGGTTTCACCACTCCCTGGTCAGACACATATGTTTAGTTTAATATCCTTGGAGAAGTTTACTCACAAAAATCCTATTCCAAGGTCCTATGTCCTATACTTGTTTTTGTACCCTGAAAAATAAAATTGTTTCTAATCAATTTTAGTTCATTAGTGTTACTTTTAATGGCTTTTTCTTACTCAAGAGGTGTAGTCATGAAACTGATGGTATTATGACTCAGGATATAAAAGAAGCGAAAATGAAAACACTGCTAAGTACTAATCCTGAATTCTAAAGAGATGGTATGCTTCTATATGCAATTTTGAATGCAATCTCTATGATTTCAATGAAATGCATTCTTTCCACATGTGTCAAAATCAATGCAAAGTAGTCAAAAGAGAAAATTCTATAATGTAAATTAAGAAAAAAAAAAATATTTTCGATATAAAGAAAATAAAATGCAAGGACTAAATAACATCTTGATATACAGACCCTACTGCAAGAAAAAAGAGACAAGCCAAGTAGGATACCAAGAAGAAAACACTCAGACAAGGATGCAAGGACAACCAATGAAAAATATGATAAGAAAGAATATTTCCTGAAAATTCAACAATAAGAAGGTTCCAAATCACTTAGTAAGAACTTAACAGTTAGGACGGAGACCCAAGAACACTCATCAACCCACCAAACTCACCCAGCAGACACCAAACTCAGCTAGCAAGACTAAAGATTTTACGTACATGATTGTTTAAGAAAAAGTTGTGTATGTATGCACCCTAATGAAGGACAACTCGCGTATGTACGTGTTTGTCAAGGGGAAAACCATGTATATATAGTAAAACACTGACAGGGAAAGGGTTAAGCCAAGAAACTCATATGCAAAGTAAAAATAGGTTGTCAAGCAATCAAGCGACAAGGAAACTCAAGCTATCAAAGAGAAAATCAAGGAGAACACTCTCCAAAATCCAAAAAAAGAAGATCAATCCCCAGTATGGTCGTCAATTATGTTACGAGGAAAATATCTCTATGGCACGGGGTAAACCACAACAGACAGAATGACACATAGAAAACAACTATAATCCCAAGTATGCTATATAAATGAAATTCTAACAAGACAAGGCCAAGATCCTACCTTGTCTAGATGTTTGATGAAGACCACCATTGAGCACGCAACTCAAATATTTATACATGCAACTTGTCCTCAAAAACCAAGATACGCAAGTATATGGTGATATATAGTGTTAGCATATAAATTAACATAATCCATTAACATTCATGACAAATATGCCCATGAAATAATAATTCAAATGTTTGCAAGATATCAATTGGATGAGAAAAGAGTATTTCTATTAGAATAATCAACAAAAGAATATATGTGACAAACTTCTATACCGACACCTATTAGAACCAAGAAACTAAGTCCCTCCAACTGGGTCTCCACCACTTCAATCCTCCACCAAAGGCAAGCTCATATAAAGGAGACAATGAAGTTCTCCATCACAAAGGAAGAACTTGGGGATTGAAAAATGAGTTCAAACTTTCAAGGATAAAGGGATGCAAACTCAATATGAAGTGAAATGTATCCATAGTACCTTTGCTCCCAAAGTTGAATTCTCCCCCCTGCAAGGCTTGGATATGGCTCAATTTATGGCCTTCAAATGTAACTCAAGGGATGAGTCGGAGTGTTTCCATTATATGAAAGGTCAAGGATCACAAATCCTCTGATATACCATGGAAATATGACATAATTTTTAATTTTGAGTACTAAACCTGATGTACGTGGGTTGTAGTGGAGAAAATTGCATATACACTTGTTGTCTAACTGATAGGGTTCATATATGTAGAAAAATATGTATTTTTGTCTCTGGAAGGTACAAAAAGGGACTTCAAATCTGCATAGAGAAATGGAAATGCCATCCAAGCAAGTTGGATGGGGTGAGGAAAAAAATTTTGTAACACCCGGTGCATGCAAACCTATGAAACAGGAACACACTCTTCCCTTGGTTCATGCACACGAAAATCGTCATGCACCTACTTAGGTGCACGCAAAGCTATGAGACAGATGCATAAGCTTCTCTTGGTGCATGTGTGCTAACTATACCCAAAACTTGTACGCCCACGACTCACCAACCTATATGTACATTTACATTTACATTTATAATTAGGGTTTCGCCTAGGGGTATTACATTCCCTACCTCTTATTTATGTGTTGTCCTCAGTGCACTATGTCCACTCAAAAATTCAAAAGTCTGCTAAAATATATGGGTATTCTGCATGCATAACATCCTCATGCTCCTGAGTTGCATCCTCAGGACCGTAACAGGGCCACTGGGCCTTTACCAGTCCTATTTCTCGATTTTGAAGGAGATTGAATTTTTAATCCAATATGCACACTGGTTGAACTCAAAATTTGCCTTGTTGCTCCACCTAAATCACATTCCAATCAATGACATGCTTAGCATCAGGCACATCCTTTTTAAGTAAATATACATGGTACACATTATGAATGCATATGGATGTAGGAAATGCAAGAATGTATGCGACGGGACCAATCCTCTCTAGGATTTCAAACGACCCACAATAATGTGCTGCTAACTTTGAACAATTTCCCAACTTCAGGGAACTTTTCCTAGCTTTCACTTTCAAAAACATGTGATCACCCACTTTAAATTCTCTACGAGTTTTGCATTTATCTACGTAGATTTTCTGCATGTCTTGGGTAGCCTTTAAATTCTGTTTTATTTACACCATTTTCTCTTCCATTTCCCTTAGTAAATATAGCCCAACCATTTCTCTATCTACTAGGTTTTCCCAACTCACTAGCGTGTTGCACTTTCTTCCATAAAGTGCCTCAAATGGGCTCATCTTTAGAGATGTTTGATACCCATTGTTATAATCAAAGTCAACCAAATGTAATTATTTTTCCCCCTTCGTTGGTTTTTCCATCACATACTTTCTTAGCATATCTTTTATCACTTGGTTGACTCTCTTTGTTTTCCCATCTGTTTGTGGATGATAGGTTGTGATAAACTTCATATTTGTCCCAAATGCTTTAAATAATCCCTTCCAAAAATTGGATGTAAATTTGGCATCCATGTCAGATACAATTGTCTTGGGTATACCATGAAGCCTGGAAATTTCCCTCATATAAATATCAGTGATGTTAGCTACCTTGTGTGTGAGTTTTACTAGAACAAAGTGGAAATTTCCCTCATTTGCTGTTGATCGATTGTGAGAAACTCTCTTGTAAAATCTCTCTGTAATATTTTTCTTTGCATTAATAAACTGCTCCAAGTGGCCACATTGGATGGGGCCATGGATGTTTCCTCGTAGGGGTTTTACCATGTGAAAACATCAATGTGTTGATATTTGATCTATTTATGTGAGTGGTTACTAAAGGTGTTCATCCTCAGTTGGAATACTTGTGTTGTCGAACATGGTATCAGAGCCTGTTTGAAGATCCCCTCCTGTTGTAGATCGAGATCGTGAAGCCGAGTTGCCTCATCTCCATTTTCTATATATTCCATACATTTATTGGTTGAGAGGATTGTTCCATTTCTTTTGGAGCACTTGTTTCATCCAAGAACACTTTTTGTTTCACTCAAAAAGGTTTCCATTTGCCCAAGATACGACCATTACAGTCAGATCCGGAGGCATAAAGTTTGAATACGCATTTTTTAAATTTTTTGCAGAGAAGTTTTTTGGTTTTTATTTCAGTTTTGTATTTTTTTTATTTTCGGGTTGCTACTCTTTTAGATCTACGTATTCTCTTTGCCCCGTTCCCTATGTGGTCTTGGAAAATCAGAAACAAATAGGAAAATGTGCATCTTCCGGGTAAGTTAACCGAGATCTAAACCTTCTTGTCATCGAGAAGCGAATTTTTTTTCCTTGTGTGAAAAGAGTTCTTTTTTAGCACGCTCTCCAAGGTCATCTTCCACAACAACACCCCCAATCCTCCTTCTGAACATTACAATATGTTTTGCTAGACTATTTGGTTAAAAGTTGCCTTATTAAGTAAGAGGTCTTGAGTTCAAGTCTCTCTTTTGTTACCTTTTTTGAAAACGTTATGCAAAAATTGTGAAGTGTATTTCACTTCAAGTATAAAAGTGAATCACTATAAGTAGCTTTAATGTTTTATTTTAGAGTTATTTTTCATGCAACCTTTTTGTTATAAGGTAACTTCATTGTAAAAGTGATCCCCACTTCTCTTTATAAAAGTGGGTCACTTCATAAAGCAACTTACACTATCACGTGGTCATTTGGTTACCATTTATGCCTTTTTTTAAAAGGGCATAACTCTCACATCGGAAGTCCGTTTTCAGTGCCTTTTTTTAAAAATCGCATAACTTTTTGAGCTCTTTCCATCTAGATCATCAATTTCAGTTTTTAAATCCACATTATCTGCATATTTAATATGGCTTCTACAAGTACTGTCTTGTTTACCAACAACAACTACTTCCAATGGAAATCTCATATGGAAGATTTATTAAGTAAATGCTTGTACTGGATTACCTTGGGAAAGGAAAAAGCACCCACTAATGCTGATAAGAAAGACAAGTGGGATAATAGGAATGACGAAGCATGTGGACTAATAGGAATTTCCATCTCTCCAGATTTAAGGTACCACATTCAAGACATTGATGACCCCGAAGAAGCTTGGGAAAAGATTGAATGTGTGTTTGGTAAACTCAATATTATTCGAGCACAATAGTTAGAAAATCAAATACTGACCTTGAGTCCAAGTTATTTTTCTTTCCTTGGAGACTATCTATCTAGGTTTAAAACACTCAGAATTTTATGTGAAGAATGTAAGATAAAGATGGAGGAGGAGCGTTGCATCTATCTTATTCTTTCTAAGCTATGTAGTGCATATTTTGTGTTTGTATCTACATTTTATGCAATGAGAGAGGCTCTAGGGGAAGAAGCTTATGAAAAACCCACTCTTGAGTCCTTTTGTGTTTCTTTGATTCGAGAAGAAGATAATCTTGTACAATTTGGAGTGATCAACACTGCAGGTCCCTCCAAAAAAGCCTTAGTTGCCCAACAGAAAGATAAACCCAAGTATCCCAAGAAGCAACATCCTCGCTACAACAAAAAACAACATAAGGGTACCAAACCTTCTCAGACAGCTTCAGCTCCTACTGGTGACAAAGGAGAAAAATACAAAAGTAAGAATACTAACAGACATTACAACTTTTGTGATAAACATGGTCATGATGAGTCCAAATGTTTCAAGAAGATGGCAGCTTTAGAAGCATCGATGAAGAAGCATAACATCAATATTGATTCTACTTCTTCTTCTCATGGACATGAACTTTCTACTTCTGGTTTGTCCTTCAATGCAAATTCTACTTCTACTACTTCTTCTTCTTATGAGTGGCTTATTTATTCAGGAGCATCTTATCATATGGCTAAGGATAAAGCCATATTTTCTTCTCTAAATGAATGTAACACCAAGAAAATATTTGTTGGTGATGATAGATCTCTTAGTGTTATAGGATCTGGAATAGTTCAAGTAGATAATGGTCATTTCAATGATGTATTATGTGTTCCAAGTCTTTCTTGTAACCTTCTACCAGTATATCAAATCACTCATTCAGGTGAAGGTAAAACCATCGAGTTTTCACCTCACCAAGTTGTAATCAAGGATCTAAAATATCCCAAGCATGTTCTTGCAACTGGAATTGCTGATGATATTACCAGGTTGTACAAGTTTGACAACTTTGGGTCATCAGCTTGTTCATCAATTTTTGTTGCTCATAGTGATGACTTGAGCAAACTTTGGCATGAGCGGTTTGGTCATCTAAACTATTGCTCATTGCAAAAACTATGTAATCAACAGATGGTAACTGGTATTCCTCTTGTTTCATGCAGAGATGGTGTTTGTGTCGGTTGTGTTCTCGACAAACATCATTGGGACAGTTTTGACAAACGTGCCTCTTGGCACGCCTCGGGTCCTTTGTAGCTTGTTCACAGTGATTTGTGTGGTCCACTTTCTTCTCCTTCTTTTTTTGGGTGCAAGTGTTTCTTAACTTTCATTTATGACTTTTCCATACGTACTTGGGTTTACTTCGTAAAACTCAAGAGTGAAGTTTTTGACAAGTTTCTGGCCTACAAGGCCCTTGTAGAAAAGCAATCTGGACATCAAATTCAAAGGTTAAGAATAGATAATGGAGGCAAATATGTGAACAATAATTTTACAAGCTACTACACTACATAGGGAATCCAAATGAAACACATTGTTCCATATACACCACAACAAAATGGTGTTGCTAAGAGAAAGAACCGCACATTAAAAGAAATGGCTAATTGTATTATCCAATCTAAGAGATTAAGTCTAAAGTATTGGGCGGAAGCCATCAACTGTGCAAATTACATAGTAAATCGCACTCCCACAAAGACTCTTAAATATATAACACCAGAAGAAGATTGGACTAAAATTAAACCAGATGTAAGTCACTTTCATGTATTTGGCAGTATAGCATGGGCTCACATTCCTGATGAGAAAAGGAAAGCATTGCATCCTAAAAGTGAGAAGTGTATATTTTTTGGTTATTCTGAAGATGTCAAAGGTTACAGACTTCTTCAATCACATTGTAATGAAATTATTATTAGAAGAGATGTTAAATTTGATGAAAATCTCTTGGCCTACGAGCATAATTCGACGATTGTGCCTTCTTCAGCCTGCAATCCATATTCAACGTTTGTTCCTTCTTATGATTTGGTTTTTTCTTTAGATGATGACAGTGAGGATGAAAATCCACCTCTGCCTACTCACCCTCCTCTAGACGAGTCCTTTGAACTTGAACCAACACCAGCTCCACTGCTTCCTAGATGAGTCTGTTCAACAGGACAAGCAGTTGGTGATCTTGTTGGTGATCCTTCAGATCAGCATCAGACACATTCACATTTCAGTGAGCCTCTTCTCTTTTGGCTCAAGTTTCAGAAAATCATGATCTAGAGACATTTGCAGAAGATTCAAGTCATCCAGATTGGGATACAACAATGAATGAAGATTATCATTATTTAATGGCAAACGATACTTGGGATCTTGTACCTCTTCCAAAAGGAAGAAAACTTGTTAGATGCAAATGGGTCTACAGAACTAAGTATGCATCAGATGGAAGTCTTGAAAGACACAAGGCTCAGTTAGTTGCCAAAGGATTTTTCCAAATTGAAGTAATTGACTATAATGAAACCTTTTCCCCTGTAGCAAAAATGAATTCCATCCGCCTTATTCTTTCCCTTGCTACCTCACATAAATGGGAGGTCCATCAGATGGATGTTAAATCCTCCTTCTTGCACGGAGATTTGAAGAAGAAATCTACATGGAACAACCTCCTGGCTATGTCTAGAATAACTCTAGCCTTGTTTGTCGCCTCAAGAAATCTCTTTATGGTATCAAGCAAGCTCCACAAGCATGGTATGAAAAAATGGATAGCTTTATTATTTTCACTGGATTCTCTAGATGTCATTATGATCCTAATGTCTATACTAAGAAAGTAGGAAGCCATCTCATAATCCTTGTCCTTTATGTTGATGACCTTATCCTTATTGGTAGTGACTCAAAACTTTTAAACCATGTGAAAACCAGCCTTAAGAAGAAATTTGAAATGACAAACTTAGGCTTTTTGCACTATTTCCTTGGCCTCCAAATTTTGAAAACCAATGAAGAAATTTTTCTTTCCCATTCTAAGTATGCTTGTGACCTTCTTCGTCGCTTTCACATGGATGATTGTAAACCAACCCCTTCTCCCTTCCAGTCTGGAGTCAAGCTTTCTGCCACCTATACTTCTCCTGAAGTTGATGCCACCATGTACCGTCAGTTAGTTGGTAACCTCTTATACTTGACTCATACCCATCCTGATCTTTCCTTTGTTGTTGGTCTTGTTGATCGATATATGCAAACACCCCATGAAATCCATTGGAAAGCAGCTAAAAGGATACTTCGATATGTTTGTGGTACAGTTCAGTTCAGGATACATTACAATTGAAGGGGGACTCCTTTATTGGTTGGTTTCACTGATTCAGATTGGGCCGATGACCCTGATGATCGGAAGTATACTGCAGGTTATGTTTTTATCCTTGGTTCAGGACCTATCACTTGGGCCTGTAAGAAACAATAGGCTATTGCAATTTCTTCGGCAGAAGCAGAGTATCGAGCAGCGGTAAATGCAGGTTAGCAAGCCCTATGGCTTCGACAGATCATTTCAGAGTTTGGATTCCAGCACCAGCATCCAACTAGCCTTTGGTGTGACAATCAGAGTGCCATCAAACTCGCCAAAGACCCAGTTCAACATCAACATAGAAAACACATCGATCTACACATGCACTTCATCAGAAAGCTCATTCATGATCCAGTTATTGAAGTGCTCTTTTTCCCTACAGAAGATCAAGTTACAGACATTTTCACAAAGTCTCTTACAAAAGAGAAGTTTTCCAAAATTTGATCTATGTTAGGAGTTCAACAAGTTGTCATTAAGGGGGGATAGGCTCTAATACCTCCTTCCTTATCCTATTGTATCACTATTGTAAACCCTTCGATTATATCCCAAGTTGTTCTTAAGGGGGGATGTTAGGATATTTAGACACTTAGGAGTTAGTAAGATCTACCTGTTCTATTGTGTTGTTAGGTAAAAGTGTGTTTTCTAGTGTGTTTCTTTAGTATGCATTAGTATTCATTTGTACTTAGGAAATCCAACAGTCACGATATGTTCCTGACATAGAGTGATCTGGCGGTTCATACTCTCCTTGATTTTAACGACCATTGATCTGTGGCTTAACACCCGATTATTCCATGATCTCTATTTAAAGAGAATGGAGAGTCATTTTTCGATGATCGATTGTGAGAAAATCTCTTGTAAAATCTCTCTGTAATCTTTTTCTTTGCATTAATAAACTGCTCCAAGTGGTTGCGTTGGTTGGGGTCATGGATGTTTCCCCATAGGGGTTTTACCATGTGAAAACATCGGCGTGTTGATCTTTGATCTGGTTATGTGAGTGGTTACTGAAGGTGTTCATCCTTTGTTGGAATACCTATGTTGTTGAACAATTGGGGCACCCCAAGGTGACATATTTGGGTGTATATACCCCTTCTTCAGAATCTCTTCAAGTTGCATTTCCAATTATTTTAGTTCTGGTGTACTCATCCTATAAGGATTCTTGGATATTGGGGTTGCTCCAGGCATTAAATTCATAGACAAGTCAATATCTCTCTTGGGTGGAAACCCAGATATTTCTCTAAATACATCCTAAATCTCCTTTAGGACTACATACTCTTCAATATTTGGCACTTTTCCTTATGTTCCTCCTCCATAAGTGTTGCAAATAGCTGGCAGCCTTTCCTGAAGATTTTCTTCAGCTGCAAGGATGAAAGTTCCTTGATAATTACAACCCTTGGAATACATTGTATTGTTTTCAAGTTCTCTTCTTCATCCAAGCAAGTAAAATACTTATTATAACAGTCTAGGACAACATGATGAATGTCCAACCAATCCATACCAATTAGGAAACCATATGAATCCAAAGGTATGATATTCAAATCTGCTTTTGTGCTCAGTCCATTCATGTCCATTGGACATGCCTTAAGTATCTCATTAATTTTCCTTTTTTCTTCTGTATCTAGCTATACCAACCAAGGTTTCCCAAACTTTCTTTTTGGAAATTGAAATATTTCCATCATCTTAGGATCTAGATAACTATGGCTAGCTCTTAAATCAATTAAAATAACAATGGATTAGTTGTTGATCTTACCTTCCACTTCAATCATATGTGACTAAAACTTAGCTTGCTTGTTATCCAGGGCTGCATAGATCCTAGGTACATTTCAACCCATATCCTCAATTGTATCAACTTGTTGTACGTTGTGAACAAAACTCACTTTCTCACCTTTGTGAAGGCATTCTCTATACATATGATCTCCCTCACAACCCCACCACTTCATTGGTTGTTGACTTGGTATTTTCCCCATTGCCTCTGTCATTCTGGGCTCCTTGGGAGTTGGTTGTCCATGAGAATTATTTCTTAATAATGGTGGCTTGGTCCCCTTCTTCCCGTGCTCCATATTTTCTTTCTTCTTGTCTTCCTGAGAATTTTGTTAAGTGGGCCTTCCTATATGTTGATCATAGAGACACTTGGATCTCCTTATAGTTTCCTCCAATGTCTTTGGATCATCATACTATATTTGGTCACTAATAAATGATGGCAGCCCACTCAGGTACCTCTAAATCTCAACTTGTTCATCCGTGATGAAAGAAACATATTTCAACACCTCTAGGAATCTCCTTTCATATTCATTTATTGTCATTCTTCCAAGATTGAGTTCAAAGAACTCCTTCATTTCCCTATCATAGTAATTTTTGGTTAAGTATTTCTTTTGAAAGTACCTCTTGAACTCCCTCCAAGTAACCTTTCTCTCATCAATGTGTTTCACTTACACAAACTAGTCCCACCACACTAATTATTTTCCCTTGAGCTGGTAGATGGAAATTCTCCCTTCTACTTGTAAAGAGTAATTATGTAAATAAAAGTACTTCCTCATTCGCAACAGCTAGGTCTCTGCATCCCCATCCTTCTTGTGCTCACCATCAAATGTAGGAGGCTTAATATTATTCATTTTTCCTTGTAGCTCATCCACCCCAGAACTCCTCTTTTCTCTCCTTTTCTTTCTTTCAAAGCTCACATGTGTACCAATTTTGTGTTATACACCCATATTCATCACATGTGCATGCTCTACACACACAATACCAAGCGCACATACAGTGCACTAGTATTCAGTGGGCACAAATTTTATATCAGGCATTAATATTTAGCATGCTCAGCTTTTGGGTTCGATGCATCATTATCTAGTGTGCATAACTTTTTTATCGCGAACCAATATTCCACAAAAACTACAACTTCTCTTTTTGTTGCACCAAAATTCACCATGCACCCTCTTGCACCCACTACTCAATGTACATATCCAATTATTCTCCATTCAATGCCTATATTCCACACGCACGCACTGTGCACAAACACTATGAACATGCTAATAATTATTCTCTATTTAGTGCTCAAATTCAATGCATGATCACTGTGCATCACCAATATTCAATGTGCATTCCCTACACACTATTATTATGCACACACCCATCAATTCTGCATGGAATCCATATTCATTATGCACGTATTGCACTCCCATATTATGTGTGCTCCACTAGTTATATACCCCATAGTTCTAATATTCAATGTGCATACTCCCTGCACCGATATCTTCTGCAGACCATAAGTCTTGCACCACACAGTGCCAAAATTTAGTTTGCACCCATTGTGCACCAATACTTAGCGCACATGAGTATTTTCTTCGCTCAGTTGGTTTTTATTTTCCATATTTTCATCTTGCGACCCCACAACCATCATAAAAATGCTTGCCTCACCAAATTCATGTTGATCTTTGGCCCATACAAGTCTAGTGTTGAACCAAAATCTCTGATACCACTTTGTAACATCCCTAACTTTGCTCTAGGCCATGTCACATCCAAAATTTTGAGCTCTGATACCACCTTGTAACGTATCCATCCTTCTATTTGAGTCTCATTACCACATTATAATGTCTTCACTATCAAAAACTCACTCAATAAAGCTCTCATAGCAATATTATCTTCTGCAGAAGCAACTCATTGAAACCAACGCACAGAACTCACTTTGTGCTATGCATGACAACTGGCTTTGTGCTACACACAACTAAATTTACCTTGTGCATGCACACCGATATTATACCACGTGCAACCATTATATCTTGGAAATTATATAAACTCAATCGTTATTGTGTTGGCTTCATTGATTGTCCCTTGGAATGCACAACATTTTTAGCTTCGCACTAGAAACCATACGATTATTGTTGAAGTTACTTAATAGATATCGACTATAATGACAGAATGAACACATAATACAACTACGTGCACAATTGTTCCTATTCCATGCATGGGTTCTATCCCATTTTCACACACGGAATGATACCACTTTGTGTGTGCAATGATTCAGGCCTTGCCTCAGAATCCCATGACCGTTACCACGAAATTATCTAACATGAAACACTTAATAACTACCATGTTCTGCATCTACGACACTTATGAAGAAATAATAATTCATGCACATCCCAACATAATTATGTACCAATTCCATAACAGAAATAACATAATCATTCACGTGTTAAAAAATATATGATCACATATAAATTTTCATGGCCCATGCCTTGCATATGCGACAAACATGCAGTTCTACAACATATATATATTCCATGCACAAATATATATACAACTATAACACATAAGATATTTAACATGTATATGAACATTATTCAAAGGATAATAAACATAAGAAGACACCTATATTTTGTTGTAATCCACCAACTGCACATAGACCTCAGATGTTCTTCCCATCCATAGACTCTATAGCTCATAAAATCAACAACAGGTCACCCCCGAGCTAGGGCTAAAAATCCACCTAGAAATAGGATTCCTAAGACAAGCTAAGGTCTGTACTCATAAAAAGGTACCAACCCCAGCATAGAGACTATAATCCCTCATTCCCCACATGCCTATCCCACCCTAGGAAGTGTGCCCCTTTTCTGCTCAATAGTCCTTCGGTTTCCCCACTTCCCTTCTAGGGCTTCAACAATAGGCTAGACAGGAAGTCTCGGAGCCTTGTAGCTGTGACTAAGCACCTTGGGAAAGCAATTCCTAGCAGTTCTCTCATCTAGAGAGAATGCTCACGGGCTTGACAACTCGCTTCTTTAAAAAACATGGGCCTGACAACTCGCTTCTTTGACAAACACAGGCCTGACAACCTACTTCTTCAACAAACACATAGGCCTTTCCCAACATAGGGTTATGTGATAGCAGCAAGTTACAATAAGATACAGATGCTTAGTAGAGGAAATTTGGTCTGCGTGATGATGGAATGAATGAATACCCCCCCAAAGGAATGAGTCCATCCTTGAAATACACTAAGGCCATACAATATATTTGCATGAATATAACTGGACGCTTTTCACCTTAAGAACTAACTTCTCTCCACTTGGAAATTCATTCCCATTCTTTAGGAACTTAGGATAAATATATATCTCGTAAGTATAATTTTGGAAATATTATTAAAATATTCCCTTTAAGCTTCACACCCCTTTCCCATTCTAGTGGATTTTTAACCCCCTGCCTCTTTTCAAATGATTGGTTTATGCACCGTGATATGTTTTTGTTAATATCTTAGTGCCCTTGCATTTTACAAAAATAGGCGGACTAGCCTTTGTCGCAATCCAGGCTCCCCAGCCTAATAACCACACATGTACGTTGGCCTCAATATACATATATACAAAGGCTCTCTACCCCGAAAAATATCCCTGCTACAAACACAATATGATGCGCACTTTGAAGTGATCCTCACACATTTATCCAGTTGTGCACAAATCTATGAAACACGTGTGCACTCTTCCCTTGGTTTGTGTTCACGAAAATCCTTGCACACTTACTCAGGTGTGTGCAAAGCTATGAAATGGGTGCACACTCTTCCCTTGGCATGTGCTCTAACTATACCCAAAACTTGTGTGCCCATGGCTCACTATGTTACAGGAGAATCCCCCTGCGGACAAGTGGATTCCCTCTTGGGCTATAGAATCCTAATACCAAGACAGAAAGGATGCTAACGTTGGTCACTAACATCCTTTTAAACCTAGCTAAACTAATGTATAGAGAAGAGGAAGAAAGGTGTACCCTTTTAACAATGTTCATCCTCACACAGTCTAAGTTGAGATTTGATCCCCAAGCTCCTTGATAAGTCCCGAAAAACAAACAAAGACATAACAATCTTCCTATTCTACTAAGACTAGCTTGAAACTAGATCTATCTAATAGAGACAAGTTCATGTAGAATAAACACAACCTTGAAAGAAACAAGCCAAGCACATATATATATATATATTAATGAAAACAAAGCAAAGTGCTTACAACCATGATGTAGATGCAGGAGCTTCAACAAGATCTCTTTGTCCAGACCCTTTGTTCAAATGTTCCACGATCAGAATGACTGTAACTTTCACTAATAAATCTCCCTTATGAGATCATAAGTTTGATGCCTTCCTATTTCTCCATATCCTTTTACCATGAGAAGGCCTCCTTATATAAGCTTGGAGAGACCCAACCACCTTAGATATTCTTGGGATAGGTTGAGGATATTTCTCCATTAGTTGTGGATCCTCCCTAAGATCCATCCTTAACCTCAAATTTGAATCCAACTGATTTCCAAGATGGAGGGGATATTTCCCTGATTTTCCTCAACAACCCAAAATTTGCTCAAACAGGCCAACGCTCCCCCAAAAGGGTGCACAGAGTGTTGCAACGCTCCCCCAAAGGAGGGTACAAAGTGATGGAACTCCCTGATAGTACGTAGGGGAGTGCTGCCCAAAATTCCTTCAAAAAATCCCAACGCTCCCCCAGAATGGTGTCCTAAGTGTTGCAACACTCTGTGCACCCTTCTGGGGGAGCGCTAGTCTCTTTTTTGAGAGTTTTTTCCTTCTTCTGCTCAGTCTTTTGCAGCCTTTTTTGCATAGATATTTACCTAGAGTCTCTGGTTGGTTTGTGAAGTTGTTTGGATTGGTTTTTGATGTTTTTTATGCTTATCAAACCCTATTGTCTTGCTTGGAGCTTGAAACCTTTTTCAAAAATGTGAAATTGCCTTTTCTAGCTGCTTCTTTGATAGGATAGTTTTGAGTGATTTCTCTTTCTCCCTATCATTTCTTGGATTCTTATATGCATTTTATTGTATTCCTTGAATTCTTGTAGAATCCTTGATGGTGTTCTTTCTTGTTAGAACAAGTCTCTACTTGTTTTCTTTCATACCTCACTGCCTTCAGTGCATGCTTTGTTTATAGCCCTTTTGATTTGTGTCTTTTGCATCTGCATAGGAATCTTTCTCCTGATTGAAAGTAGTGGAGCATTGCAGGTTTTGTATTTAATTTCTGTAAACATAAAAATCAAATAAAGAAAATAAATGCATTCTTGCTTTTGGGTAGTGAAACTAGCTTTCATTTGAAGTAGCGGAATTGCATGGTTTTTGGCGTTTTTGGGACACTGTGCATCTGTAATGATGAATGTTTTCTCCTTCTCGTAGCATATCTTTCATCGAAATGAAAAGATTGCATATTCATCTCTTTGCATAGCTTTCAAGTCGGTCAAAACACCATATTTTCCATGCCACTTTCCTTTTGAGTAACAACAACCTTAAAAATAAATCGCTAAACTAAAAATTGATTAGACATTTTTATATTTGCTGGTAGAAAACCTACATCAGATTAGTTGTAGGGATTTGGAATAGGTGTGAAAGTTAACTTTCCAAAGCTACAAACAAACATAGAATCTTTTTTTAGGGAGCAATGAAATCCAATTGGTACATTTTTTCCTGGGAAGCCCTTCTCACACAAGGGTCAAACCTGAGGTCGCATTAAGACTGGCAGATTTACTCACCCTGCTTTGTTGGTCTTGGTGTAGATATTACGCATATTGTGGGGGTCGCTTGAAGGTATACCCACAATGATGAGTGGAATCCTTTCAAGTTGATTTTGAACCAGATACCATGCCCTTGCGTGTAGATCAGACTGTCGATTGTTTCCCCAGGAATCACTGTTGTAGTTGGTAACCTGAGTGGCCTATCTTTTTAGGGTCTTTACACAAGGTGATTGTGGAGGGGCAAGTATTCACAGTACCTGGAATCAACGTTGGCAAAAATCACTCGAGATCCTTGGAGGGTATACCCACGTTTATGTGTGGGAGCTTGCACCAGGGTGTAAGTCTGTTAAGTAGGTCGTCAATGTAACTTTTCCACCCGCTCTATCTCAGACCCTTCTTGCTTTGTTCTCACGATATTGGATTTCATCGCCAACTAGTGTGCTCATTGTGAGAAGGTTTTTGTTTTCTTGTTTGCTTACTAGATTTTTAGCATGTGTTGTTTGTTCTCCCTAGTAGAATCTAGGTTGGATCTTTATTTTTTATGGCATCAGTTCCCAGAATGAACAATGAAGGAACCCCTTTTCCAGAAGAAACCTTTGTTTTTCCTTCTTACAGAAACTTTGGTCCTCCTTACATCATTACTTTGAGCCTTCCAGGTCTCACAATTGGGTTACCGGTATGGTTATTTTCCACTCCGGTGATCTCAATTGCAGTTGCTTTAGATGTAAGCACACCACCCACACATCAACCTCATGTCGACCTTTCTCCTTCTTCACCCGTCAAGTTTCCTTCCATTTCTCCTTCTTCACCTAGTGAAAGATCTAAACCGAGTATCCAGGTTGATAAGAAGAAGACGAAATGAAAATAGAAGAAGAAGAACCCGAAAGGGACCAAGCCTCCAACTACATCAGTTGTTGGATCCAAGCAACTAACTATTGTTAATAGTACTAGGAGTGTCGATGAGGTCGACAAGATTAAACTGAAGAATATGAAACCCAAATTCCCTTACAGTCTTTGTAAGGGTGGCCACTTTCTGAGGGATTTCCATGATCTTCCCAAGTTCTTAGAAATGTTGTCCTCCACGTCATCGGCACATACTGGTGACACCCCGTCAACTAGTGACGTTAAGGTTGGTAAGAAGAAGACAACTGTCAAATTTCCTTGTATGTTATGCAACGGTGATCATTATTCTCACCTTTGTCCTCGTATGGACAAGGCTTCTTCTCTTTTGGAAAAACTTCAACTCCCAATTGGTTATCATAAGATTTCCCCCAACCCATCGTTAGTTGATGGAATGGTCAATTTGGTTCCATCCCTAGTCAGTTCAGTTGATTAGGTGGTCAATCTAGTTTCATCCTCGGTGGAACCACTAACCAAAGTAGTTGATCTAGTTCTCTCATCAATCAGCCCCACTTTTCATCTAAAAAGTGAAACCCAAGTGATTGATCTAGTCTCGTCATTGGTCAGTCCCACCCTTCATTCTAAGAGTGCCAATGTGGTCAATCCCACTCCTCCTCTGACGAGTTCCAATGTGGTTTCTCTGGTCCCTTCATCGGTCAATCAAGTTGATCATGTCGTCAATCTGGTCACTTTCTTAGTTGAACCAGTTGACAAAGTGGTTAATATAATCCCATCTTTGGTCGATCTCACTCTCTTGTTAGAGAGTGCAACCCAAGTGGTCGATCTATTTCCACCTGTCGACCCCATTCTCCCCTTGGAGAAAGAAACCCAAGTGGTTGATTTGATGTCGTTATCAATCGATCCTACTCTCCCTCTAGAGATTAAACCCGATACTGCCCACATTTTTCTCATTGATACAGAATCTACCGTGTTGGGGGGAATTCCTACTTCTCCCGCGAAACCCCCTCCAAGTAATGAGGCCATCATTTTTTATTGGGGTGTCCTAACTAGACCTTGTCTTCCCTCTCACATTCCTTTCAAGATTACAGTATAGGTTTGTGGTCCGATCGTTCCTCAGACATTGATAGACGAAGGTTAGTCCGTTAGTATTTTGTCCTCTATTGTTTGGCAAGCTTTGGGTTATCCTCAGCTTGTGTCGGATACCCAGACTCTGTTTGGCTTTAACAGAAGAACCAGTCACCCTTTAGGGATCCTCCCTTAGTTTCCCGTAACTTTGGGAGGGAAAACTGTCTTTATTGATGTTATGGTAGTCCAAGACGCCTTGGATTTCGATTTACTCCTTGGGTGATATTATGTCTATGCCATGAAAGCTATTGTGTCCACTCTCTTTCATGTGATATCTTTCTCTCACGATGAAATAATGGTGACTATTGATCAACTTTCATTCGTTGGTCCTGGCTTGTTTACCAACCCAATGACCTCCCTAAATGGTTCATATATGCAGTCGGTATCACCCCTACCACGGGTCAATTATGTGGCATTTTCTCCCATGAATTCAACTTTCGATGACTTAGATCCGGTAGTTGACATGGTGATCTCCTCACTAGGGCTATTAGAGCATGATCGCCTTACCCCTAACATAACCCTCGACATGTGTTCCTTCTAGAGAATTCTTCTTCCATCCAGTGAAGATCTCTTGGAAGCCATGACCGAGTTTTGTCCCTTGACATGGTGTCCTTCTAGAGCGTTCTCCTCTTGGAAGCCATGATCAAGAAGAGTCAGCGAGCATATTATTCCTATTTGTGGAAAGCTCGTTAAAAAATTAAACAAAGGCTACAAGCATAATTTCTCTTCTCTATGGCAAGCTCATTAAAAAATGAAACCAAGGCCTTGAGAATAGTTTTCCTCTCTATAGAAAGCTCGATAAAAAATGAAAGAGATATCTGGGGACTGAACCCGGAGCTTTGAGCATAGTTCTTTTCTTATGTCAATATCATTAAAAAATGAAACAATTACATCCCATGTTAGGTCGAGTCTTTTGCTAGATCTCATAGATGTCGAGTCGAGTCTTTTGTTAGGTCTCCTATTTGAACCTTCATTTCATCTACCTGTGTGTTTTTTCTCCATATAGTACAGAAATTGGTGACAACCTCAAAGTAGGTGAATGAATTGAAGCTTGGGGGGCATGTCTCCATCCTCTGATGATCATTCTGGAGTTAAGCCACTAGCATTTCAAGATGGGGGCATACTAAGCTTAGTATTTGTTCCTTCTTGTGCTCGTAAATACATGAGAATGTAACCGAATATACTTTTATCACTTTTTCAGACTCGTAAAGGTTATACGAAAAAGGAACCCCCGGGAGTCTCTTTTAATCTCTTTTCAGACTCTCTAAACATGAAAATATTGTTGAGTGATCTTGCTTCCTTTCACACTCGTTAAAAGGTTTTAAAGGGCATTTTTCGAGTGATAATTTATCTCTTTTTTGGCCCCGTGAGACTAAAATTACAAAAAAGGACAACAATGGAGTCATCTTTAAGTTATTTTCAGACTCTCTAAACATGAAAAATCATAGATTTTACCTTCTCTAGACTCGTTAAAAAAATCATACATTGAAGGGCCCATATGGGATCGAACCCTTACTTCTTCCAGTTAGTTCAACAAAGGAAGAGGGACTTACTGAAGGTGATTTATAATAGGCAGGTGTTATCCTCCTCGATCTCGTTAAATTAAAAATAGGTATTCATCTATCTGGATGGAGAAAAATTTGCAGGAAGCAAGCCAAGAAGTTTGAAAACATTTCAAGTCACTTTTATGGTCGCCCTTGAACACGACACTTTTTCTTTGCACGCATTTTAATCTGCTAAACCTCTACACTGAACCAATCATCTGGGTTTTCTTACTCCTCTGGGTCACCCGATGAAAGTCGTCATATCCATTGCATCATCATGTTTTGTTCCATGTCATTTTTTTGTTGTCATGCCTCAATGTTCAAGGGAAGTATCTGCCTCAAGAGTCAACCATCACAAATTTATGTTTCAACACCCGTGTCAATCCATGTTCATTTGATCCACCAATTTACATCTCTGTGTCAGTTTCATGTCGTTGATGGGGGATACATCAAGGCCATCCTTCAATGAGTTTGTTTCTGTCGACTCCAACACATTATCTAGGAACTAGACTTAGAAACTAGTTAGTACATTGGGACCTACATGCCTCAATGGCAGGCCTCCTCACTTTCAATAGTGGGTTTACATCATTGTCTTCTGATCAGATGATTCCATGGATGTTCGACTTCATATCATCCATTCACATTCGTTGGAATGTCCTAGAGTACCTTGCGAATCATTGACATCAATGGTGATTTCCCTCATGCTTGTTAATGGTTTACCTCATTGACCAGTAATCAAGTGGTTTTTTGCCATGTTCGACATCAAGACATCTATTCACATGGTTAGATTTGTACTACATCAGGATCGGTAAGAATACCCTGGGTCGAGTCATCACTCTTATATGTACTTTTCGCAGGTTGTGACGAAGTTTCTTTTGAACATTGACACATATATTGTCACATAGATCCACTTTGTATTGGTCATGGTTATGTCTTGTCGTTTCATAGATCCACTATGTATTCTTCCTGGCTACAATCAGTTCAGGTCATAGGAGTATAGATCCACATTGTATCTTCAGTGACTATACCTTTTTGTGAATATAATTATGGATCCACATTGTATTTTATGGTGGCCATACCTTGAAAGTCTTTATCACTCAAGCATAGGTATGTCTGCCTTGGGTTTGAAACTTGTCATAATATTTGTTTGATGGTTGTGTGCATATTCTTCCAGGTTCTCTGAGTCCATACCCTTTCTCAAAAAAGTCTACAAAGTACTTCAGTCATCAGTTCTCGTCCTCTAACTTCACACTTTTGGTGGCAATCTGTTACACATCAAAATTACTCATTACAATGATGGCCTAGTGTCATCATTACCAATGTCACAAGTGTCACATTTTGGCTGCAAGTGTCGCAAAATCATACTATCATCTTACCTATGTCGTGTCTTGGATGACATTATCAAGAACACTCAAAAGACTAGTTTTGAAGAGGACAAATCATTTGACAGAGAGTACAAGTCTTTTTCCATGGAAACAACCACTCAAAAATCAATTTTGGAAGGCAACACTCCCCTATACACTGTCAGAGAGTGCCAGTGCTCTGTACCCTCTTTTGGGGGAGCATTGCAACACTCTTTGCCCCATTTTAAGGGATATTTATCATTGAAGCATCATCAATTTGTGTGGATTACTTGAGCAAAGGGTTGGACAAGGAGAGCTTAGCGAAGCTGGTGCATCTACATCATGGTTGTAATCACTTTGATTTGTTTTCATTAATATATATATGTGCTTGGCCTGTTTATTTCAAGGTTGTGTTTATTCTACATGAACTTGTCTCTATTAGATAGATCTAGTTTCAAGCTAATCTTAGTAGAATAGGAAGCTTGTTCTGTCTTTGTTTGTTTTGCAGGACTTATCAAGGAGCTTGGGGGTCAAATATCAACTCAGGAAAGCTCGTTAAAAAATGAAATAGAGGCTATGAGCATAGTTTCTCTTCTCTGTGGAAAGCTCATTAAAAAATGAAATAGAGACCTTGAGCATAGTTTTCCTCTCTATAGCAAGTTCAGTAAAAAATTAGACAGATATCTAGGGACTTAACCTGGAGCTTGGAGCATCATTCTTTTCTTGTGTCAAGCTCATTAAAAAATGAAACAATTACCTCTCCTATCAGGTCGAGTATTTCACTAGATCTCGTAGATGTCGAGTCGAGTGTTTCGTTAGGTCTTGTATTTGAACATTTATTTCATCCACCTATATCATTTTTCTCCATCTAGCATAGAAATTGGTGACAACCTCAAAGTTGGTGAATGAATTGAAGCTTGGGGGGAATGTCTCCATCCTCTGATGATCATTCTGGAGTTAAGCCACTAGATTTTCAAGCTGGGGGCATACTGAGCTTAGTCTTTATTCCTCATCGTGCTCGTAAATACATGAGAATGTAACCGAGTATACTTTTATCACTTTTTCAGACTCGTAAAGGTTATACAAAAAAGAAACCCCTGGGAGTCTCCTTTAATCTCTTTTCAGACTCTCTAAACATGAAAAGATTGTCAAGTGATCTTGCTTCCTTTCACACTCGTTAAAAGGTTTGAAAGGGCATCTTTCGAGTGATAATTTATCTCTTTTTTGGCCTCGCAAGACTAAAATTACGAAAAAGGACAACAATGGAGTCATCTTTAAGTTCTTTTCGGACTCTCTAAACATGAAAAAACATTGATTTTACCTTCTCTCGACTCGTTAAAAAAATCATACATTGAAGGGCCCATTTGGGACCGAACCCTTACTTCTTCTAGTTCATTAAACAAAGAAAGAGGGACTTACCGAAGGTGAGTTATATCGAGCATGTGTTATCCTCTCGAGCTCGTTAATTAAAAAGAGGTACTCGTCTATCTGGATGGGGAAAATTTTGAAGGAAACAAGCAAAGCAGTTTGAAAACATTTCAAGTCACTCTTACGGTCTCCCTTGAACCCTACACTTTGTATTTTCACGCATTTTAATCCGTTGAACCTCTGCACTAAACCAATCATCTGAGTTTTCCTACCCCTTTGGGTCACTTGACAAAAGTCACCGTATCCATTGCATCATCGTGTTTTGGTCCATGTCATGTTTCTGTTATCGTGCCTCAATTTTCAAGGGAAGTATCTGCCTCAAGATTCAACCATCACAAATTTTTGTTTCAACACCCGTGTCAGTCCATGTTCATTTGATCCACCAATTTACATCTCTGTGTCAGTTTCATGTTGTTGATTGGGGATACATCAAGTCCCTCCTTCAACGAATCTATTCCTGTCAACTTCATCATATTATCCAATAACTAGAATTAAAAACCAGTTAGTACCTTGGGACTTGCATGCCTCCTTGCTTTTGAAAATGGGTTTACATCATTGACCTCTGATCAGATGATTCCATGGATGTTCAACTTCATCTCATCCATTCACATTCGTTGGAATGTACTAGAGTACCTTGGGAATCATTGACATCAATGGTGATTTCCCTCGCACTTGTTAATGGTTTACCTCATTGACCGATAATCAAGTGGTTTTCTTCCATGTTCGACATCAGGACATCTATTCACATGGCTATATTTGTACTACATCAGGATTAGTAAGAAGACCCTGGGTTGATTCATCACTCTTATATGTACTTTTCCCAGGTTGTGATGGAGTTTCTTTTGAACATTGACACATATATTGTCACATAGATCCACTTTGTATTAGTCGTGGATATGTCTTGTCATTTCGTAGATCCACTGTGTATTCTTCATGGCTACGATTAGTTCAGGTCATAGGAGTATATATCCACAATGTATCTTTAGTGGCTATACCTTTTTTTCAATATAATTATGGATCTGTGGTTTATTTTATGGTGGCCATACCTTGAAATTATTTATCACTCAAGAATAGGTATGTCTGCCTTAGGTTTGAAACATGTCATAATATTTATTTGATGGTTGTGTGTAGCTTCTTCCAGGTTCTCTAAGTCCATACCCTTGCTCAAGAAAGTCTACAAAGTACTTCAGTCATCAGTTCCCGTCTTCTGGCTTCGCACTTTGGGGGGAAATCTGTTACACATAAAAATTACTCATTACAATGATGGCCTAGTGGCATCATTACCAATGTCGCAAGTGTCGCATTTTGGCTGCAAGTGTCACACAATCATACTGTCATCTTTCCTATGTCGTGTCTCAGATAAACTTATCAAGAACACTCAAAATACACTTCAAAAGACTGGTTTTGAAAAGGATAAATCATTTTACAGAGAGTACAAGTCTTTTTCAATGGAAACAACCACTCAAAAATCAATTTTGGAAGGAAGCACTCCAGTATACACTATTAGAGAGTGACAACACTTTGTACCCTCTTTTGGGGGACCATTCCAACTCTATGTGCCACATTTTAAGGGATATTTATCATTGAAGCATCATCATTTTGTGTGGATTACTTGAGCAAAGGGTTGGACAAGGAGATCTTGGCGAAGCTGTTGCATCTACATCCTGGTTGTAAGAACTTAGCTTTGTTTTCATTAATATATATATATATATATAT
>ML781809.1:218437-258911 GCA_009831015.1 Picea engelmannii
TGGAAATGATATAGGGAAGAAGGTCGTGCCTTAGGTCCTAAATAAATTTTTGAGGCATCTAGGGCCCTAGATACCTCAAATATTTATTTAGTACCTAAGGCATGGCCTCTTTCCCTAGGTCATTTCTAGGGTCTTGGGACACATGTGTGCACTACTCAAAACCTCCTAGTGGCACGGACATCTTGAATCATAGGTCAAGGATACCCGTTGGAGGACATGTGTGGTTGTTCAAGGCATCCTTCTTGGCCATGGATGGATAGAAGCTTACTTTAGCGCCTAAGGTTCATGTTTCCTCCATTGACCATGTCTAGGGCCTTGAGACCCATGTTTGAGGTGACTTTATTGGTATGATATGCCTAAAATATTTCTTTAGGGAATAAGGCTAGGGATTAATCCCCCAACCATGTTTAAGGCATCGTGACCCAAATCTAGTGCTAGAAACCTTCCAATAGATCCCATGTCCCTATTAAAGGCCAAATATCCCATAGAAAAGTCACATTTGGTGGTTCAAGTCCTCATTCATGTCCCTTTAGAGTTAGAAGAAAAATTTAGGTCTTGAGGCCTAAGTTTCCTCCCTTAACCATGGTCAAGGTTGCTCTGGATGCCTCAAAGTTTTCTTTAGGACCTAAGGCATGGCCTTCTTCCCTATATCATTTCCAAGGTCTTAAGATATTGTTGGTAGCCAATTCAATTTTTTCCATTGACCTATAAGCTGCCTACACCTATGTCTTCTGAACTTCAAATTGTCGTCGCATTTTGCAAATAGACAATATTTTCATTTCTTACGACACTTGCGAATTGGTCTCCATTTAGTTTTCACGACTGTAAGCGTGAAAACTCTTCCATCATTATTTGAACTGTCATGATATTTTTATTGATATTTTGAATGGCACTTACCTTTGGTTTATCATTAAGTGGCTAAAAGGATTTTCCTATTCTTACTTTGATTACGCAACTTGATTTTATTAAACTTATGAGGCATTGAGCATATGGGTTTATACTTGATTCTATGAATTGCATTGGGGTCATGGTTTATTTTGTTTTTATATGATGTGATCCTTATTTTTATAGCTCTTGGCTTGTCAATTCTATAATTATCGATTGTCAAAATGTTTTATAAACTTTTGATTACACATTTGTGCAATAAGCGCATGGTTAACATTTGGGTTTGATTTCACATTGAATATTCATGGTTTGAAATATTATAATGGCACATTGATATATCATCCACCGTTTAATTCTTTGGTTGAACGAATGATATGGTTTTGAGCTATGTTATGATTGATCGAACAGAAGATTAATTGGTGGTTGTACTTTTCCATTACTATTATGCATGGCGGTGAATAAGTCCACCACCCTCGCATGCACACATTAATGCTTCCCCTTTGATCGTTCGTAGCTGTTAGCCCAAATGACTCTGCTCCTGTGTGTTGGTGAATGTGACCCAAACCCTTATTGTGTGCTCGCACCATGGCTCTAGTGGTGAGGGATGAACCGAATGGAAGCCAGGCTCTATTGATGTTCGACAATGCCCCCAGTGACCTTGAGGACAGTGGGTGGTTCCCGTTCATACAAAATTTTGATGGTTTTAACCTCTGCGTTGCTAGGTAGTTCGCCATGACCTTTGATGGATGTCGAGCCAAGGTGATGTTTAATTGCAAATTGACGAGCAGTTTATCAGCCTTGCTACGGGTTTGCTTGCCATTGGAAACCGATGGTCCAAGAATTTCAAAGTGGAAGAGGTCCCTTGGACACTGCTCTTCCAGTCGCGCAAGGTTACCTCGTGTGATAAAGGTTTGCCCGTAATCATGCTGAAACAACATTGGCATGATTTGCTGATGATAATCAAACAGTTTATCACCTGCGAGGGTCGGTATGGGTTTGTTTTCTTACACCACCTTCATTTGTTTATGGTTTTCATGGGTTACCAGCTCAATATGCCATATTACTTGCATAGAATCCTGTTCAAAATGTCAAAAAATTACAAAAGGAACTAGGCTGATAGCAGCCTTTTTCATTATGGGTTAGTTAAAATGATTGTTGTCTGTCATTTGGGGTTACACGGAGACTGTTGGAACGATTTCCTTGCTCGCAACGATTTTGAGGATTCGAATCCTCCACAGGTTGACAAACCTGTGGTGAGCGAAGACAAGACTGTACCCCCGGTACCCTATAGCATTTGGTTACCTAAACCCTTACCCGACTCACCTATCAACCTACACCACTCTGTGACCAAGGATGTCGAGACTGTTAAGCCTGTGGGCAAGAAGCCTAAAGCCAAACCTACTACAAACGCCAAAGGAAAAAATAATGGCCGTTTAATTTCTCGGATGGCGAGGAACAAGCCAAAACCTCCTATCAACCCTGACCCTATCGTGTTGAGTGAAGACTCTGACTCGGAAGTGGAGCGTTTCTTGGCTAGTGAATACCCCTATTCGGAAGGTTTGTGTGCCGAACCCTCGTTTGAATTTGTTTCAAACCTACCCCCTTGCCTACAAAACGACCCTAACTACCCAGGCATTAAGCTGCCTTGTGAAGCCCCCGGTCATTCATCTAAACCCTCTCCTACTCTGTCAAAACCTACAGTGCCACCCTGTGATCAATGTAGCTCGTGGTTAGAGAGGTATTATCTTGATGTGCCAATGCTATAGTCGAGAATTCACTCTTTGGAGGACCAAGTTGTACGTCTTACCAATCAAAAGGCTAAATTGCAAGCCATTGATAAGAAACAGAGGACGACAGGCTCTATTTTGTTTAAAAATGTGGAATCAGCTACAACGGTCGTGAATTCTAAGTTGGCATAGTTTGAGCAGCCTTACCGGTATGTTCTACCACTTGTTTATATAACGAATTTGAATTCTTTGAATAGCTCTGATTACAGCTTGGATTTGCTCTGTCACATTATATGCATTATGTACATAGTTTTGTTTTGATTAATGGAATTTTGTTTTCCCAGTTTAGCTTTGATTGGATTTTCTTCGATTCGATTGATCATGGTATGGATTTAATTGGTTTGATTTAGCTTAAATTGGATACTATGTTGTCAATTGAAGTCGTTTGTATCTATTCTAAACACAAGTTGTTTCTCGTATTTCAATTTTGAACACAATCAAGTTTCGACTCAAATTGGTTATAATGTATATGATATGATTGGCAATAATGGTTAACTGTTACGGTTTTACATTCCATATGATTATCAACCAATTCAAATACAAGTCAATATGTTTCTATTAATATGCACCCAAATCGTGAATAGATACGATTCATAACAGTTATACCCAGCCGGTTGATTCGCATTGGTTTACTCCACCATGTTATCTGTTCGATTCATATTGCAATGAATATGTTGTTTAAATTTTATTTGAGTAACGAAAGTAACTATATCTAGGTTCATGATTTGTTTCTATAATTAAACTCAGTCGTGATTTGATTATTTTCCCAGCTGATAATTAGAACCTTTGTTGATTATATTAAGATTGTGATCTAGATCTATTGATCCTGTCTGTTGACTGTGCAAGGATCAATCACGAAATTCGTTGGGTTGATGTTGTTAAGTATGATTTCATTTGAACATAATCGAAACAGTCTTTCTATCTTTACATTTGATTGAACAATATGAATCTGTTGTTATATCATTATAGCTATGAAAAGTTGAAATTGGTTGTGTTGGATTAGATCATATCACATATGATATCACTCATTATTGATTTCATTTGGATATGAAACAATCTCACTACTGTTTGACCTGTTTTTATGGTAAAAGAAAAACAGAGTATTCTCACCCCTGTTTTCTATTGAATCACTTTTGATTTTGTTTAATTTGAATGATAAGAGCATTTGAATCATTAGTGATTCGTTGTTAATGTTTATTGAAAGAAAACTGGATTGGATTATTTTAAAGAGATTTGATTTGATTTTTATTTGATCATGTATGCTATTTTAGACTAGCTACAGAATCAGATGATTCTGTAGCTAAGTCTGTAAGATTAGATTTTTATTGTTTTGTTAATAAGATATCTTTCTAACTTGATATTTTTGGTCTATTGCAGATGAATTTGAAATTGCAGTGGATTTGATGAGCAATTAGGGGATATTTGAAATATTTCACTTGCATTTTAGTTTCCTAGTTTAGTTGATTTTGGGAAAATCTTCCCAGATTATGTAAAACAATTTGATATTATCCACAGGGAGGTTTTACCCTGTGGAGAGACTTATATATACGTATTATTTTTGTAATAATAAACATCCTCATTCGTGGGAGAACAAGGATATGGAAATTTAATACAGACTGAGGCAGAATTTGGTGTTTTGTTACAGCTTTAGCTTCTCATGATATCAATATTTTGTTTCATGTTATGTATATCAATTTGTATTTGGTTAATGACTACTTTAGCTATCTTAATATTTTTCAAATGATATAATTTAATCACTATAATCCATATCTGATTTCTTCCAGTATTTAAAGACATAGCAATTGCTTGATTCAGTTTGTGAATGACAGATTTCTCTTCTTCATAAGTTGAATTATTAAGTATAAGTTTTTGCATAACAGGTTTCCCTTATTGCAGAGATTTATAAATCATATAATCGTTATGATCTTTTATGTCTTGTTTGTCCTGTAAACAACTCAAAGAGCAGTGTAGCCTATCGTTTACGAGAAGCTTCTGGATCAACCGGTGCGAGTTTCCTTCCTCTGACCAGCTTCGAAGTCATCATACACAGGACAAATTGGGAGCCTTTCCGGTCAGTTTGTCATTTATTCGTTTAGTATATTTGTTAGTATTTTTAGTTAGATATATATATTTAGTATATTAGATTGTTTAATTTCAGTAAGTTTTATTTCTTTTTCATAAAATCCAAAAATCAATAAAAATATCTCTCGCTATCTTAGGGCAGAATATAATGAGTTTTACAGGTTTTATTCAAATCTGCAAGTTGTAGATAGTGTATATTTGTGAATAAGTTATAATTCAATTGGTAATTAGATAGCCAATTAGTAGAGTTAGTATAGTAGTAATTAGTAAGTGATATAGTTAGTTAGTTTGTTTGGCAGTTAGTTATAAATTATATTAGTGTATTAGTTTTATTTATTTATTGTTAGTTAGCTTAGTTCGTTTTATTTAGTTTTAGTTTAGTTTGTTTTATTTAGTTTAGTTTGTTTCATTTGTTTTAGTTAGATTAATTAGTTTATATTAGTTTCTTTTATTTGGTTTTCTTAGGACCTTAGAACGGCCAACGAAGTCGTTAAACCCGTCAGGGTGGTTCATTCCAAACGGCTTGGGTTATTAGACAACCACGGACCAGTTCCACTCTCTCAGTTGACGGACGGTCAATTTCGCCCATCAACAAATGGCGCTAGAAGGAGGGCTGACTGACAAGATGGCCTTGTAGGAGCCTTTATTTCAAATTTATTCAATTTCCCCCATGGCTCCCCAAATCACTGTTTTGGAACATGCTTTCAACTTCTCATTACCTGATGTTCCCAATGAGACAGTCGCTTGCTTGTCCAAACTCACCTTTGATGGTGAAGGTAATACATCTGTTAAAGACCACATTAACAAGTTTTGGTGCAAGTGTATCAAACATGACATATCAGATTTAGGAGTTTTATGAAGAATTTTCGCTTTTACTTTTAGAGGTCAGATCAAACAATGGTTTGAATCTTTTCCAGCATGTCACATTTTTGATTGGTTTCAATTTGTAGATGAGTTTCTAGATGCTTTTGAAATTTATGATTTTGATCAATTATGTGAAGAATTTCATACTTCGCTAATCAACGGAGATCCATCTTCAAAAGGATTTTTGACAAGACTCTATCATATCCTTTGCAAATTTAATCTCGATGACATGTCATTTGCATTAAATCTCTTCTATGATGCTTCCATCCCTTCCATTCGGTCATGTTCAATCACGAACGAAGAACTAATTGCAAATCCTATCACTCAACTGCAAGAACAATTCTCTTCGCAAGAAGAGAAGGATCCTTCTAACAATGTTGAACACGCCAAGGAGGTAGAATCTATTGATCAGGCTCTCATTGACAACCAAATTGGTTTTTCCTTTGAATCATTGTATTTTCAGTCTAAGACTAGTATGGAAGATGATTTGTTTCTGGCTCAAGGTGAATACCCTCATTCTTGTAACTCATGCTCTAATCAACATTTGAAATCAGTCATTGAAGAACACTTAAGTAACGAAAATCTTCTCAAATGTTCTAGTACTCCTATGAAACTGATTAGAGAAGGAGATACACAACTAGAAGAAGAAACTTTAAACCTTGATCTTCAAAATGCACTTCGTTCACAGGAAAGCCTAGATGCTTGTCACATAAATTTTGAATTATCTGTCACGCAAAAGTCAAATCCAGATGATCATATTATGTTGAGGAATTCGTCACCAAAACAAAGTAAGAGTTTTAAAGAAAGTGGAAAGAATTGTCTTGAGAATACCATTGTTGATTATCATAGTTCAAGAGATTCTTTTTATCTGCTTATTTCTGATTCCTTTTATTATTTATATCCTGATCTATTCCTAGATTCTGGTGGACTTGACATCTTACCTACAACATCCTACTCTTTTCCACCACAATCATATCCTTTCGATATGCTAAATTTTGGTGAAATCAATTCCAAACCTAACATTGATAAACTTGGATTTGACTCTTGTTCACTTTCATCACTCACATGGGAAAAGGATATGTTGCGAGATGATTTTACACAGTTTATTGTTGAAAAGGATGATGCATTACATATTATGGAAATCAAACATTCTAAGTTGCATACTCACTCTTTAATTAGCTCGAATCTTAATATTTATGCTTCACATTTTGAAATGATCAATCTCATTGAAGGAAACATTCAAACCGATGAATCAATTGATTGCACGAATCCTCCTATGATGAGCTTTCCATCGATATATTCATCTCATCAAAGTCATGGTTTGTATCCCCATTTTTGTGATAGGATTTTAGAGTGGCTTGAATATTCATATATGAAAAATGTTCATAATAAAGACAAAGTTGAGCTTGCTTTCTTTTTACCCAAGTATCTTGGAAGTAGGCGTGACATGTTTCTTTTAGATTCTCCATGTGAAGAAATTAATGAACACTTAGAGAATTGTCAGGAGGAAGGAGCATTTTAGCCTTTGCTTATGGTTATTCCATTTCCTCATAATCCTGACAAGTTTTTCAATACTACTTACACTCGCCCATGCCATTGTGACCCTTATCACAACAAAATTGCGCAATGGCTGGAGGATTCATACAACAAGAATATTCAAGGAAATGGTAAGATCGTGCTTACTTTGTTTCTATATGTTGACTATGAAGGTAAGCGTGATATGTTTCTGTCATCTGTTGATATATTACCATTCTTTTTTATAATGCTTGATCTTGTTTTCATTGCAGGATTAGAGTTACTCCGATGGCTACATTGGAAACATGACTTCACATAGTATCCTGATGTGTTTAATAGTTAGGGTAGGAATAGGTTTTCTTTCAGTTTGATTTCTCACTATTTCTCTTTTTAATAATGCAGTCATGAATGCAAGTGGGAACACCACGAGAACCATAACACGGTTGTTGTCAGGGAAGTCCCCTTGATCCTTTTCTCTTTACTCTTAGTTGAACATTTATTTTCAAAAAACGCAGTATCGTCATGAAAATTTTAAATGGAGCGTAAAGAGATAAATAAATCTAAATCAACCCTGACCCAAGGTACCATGAGTAGGACTGCTTTCCCATCATCCAGGATTTTCCTACTTTCTTTCAGTTTCCCAGGGGATTGTTGCATGAGGTTTTCAGATGCACCTTCTATGTATATTTGTTTTTTGTTTTTGTTGCTTGGATTTCTTTGCTTTCCAATTTTTTCTTCGCTGGTGTGTTTTTATTTCTCCCTTATGCTTACTAGTTTTTGCTTTTGGGAAATACACATACCTGTGTACTGAGCCATTTAGACAAAGACCATAGAAAATTTTCTTCGCTGAAATAACTTCTGAAAGTTTGTACAAACATCAATGATATATTTGATATCTATGTTGGAAAATTTTGGTGTTTGAAAGAAGTTTATTGATTTCAATCTCTAAGCAAAGTTTGTCATGATCATCTATTATCTTTTTACACTATCCCTTTTCCGTAAAGGAATGACTCAAAAGACATCTCCCTATCTATGGAACTGAATAAAGGACAGTGCTAAAAATTCTGATGAGGTCTGAAAAAATATGTTAAATTATTAAAATTTTCAGCGTCACCCCACTCGACTATATATCTACAAAACAAAACAAAATAAAATATGAATAAGAGTTGTGGGAAGTGTTTGTAAACCCGCAGGGATGCTGAACAGGTCTGTTGGCAACGGGTAAATGCAAGCATGGCGCCAAGACAACTTTGTTGGGGTACTGAACAAGCCCGCTGGCAGCAAAGCAATGTCAGGTATATGAAAATTTGTAAAAAGAAAAGAAACCTCTTTAACGTCCTTTATTCTGATCCAAAACTTCTTAACAGGATAAGGATATCAGAGTGGGTTAAACGACAACCCTGTCAAGGCTATGGATGCCTACTGGCAGCAGTGGCCATGCCAACAGTATTCAAGATTTTACCATTAAAATCGTGACCTTTTGATCTTAAGACTATTATTGGTTTTCATCTTTTAAAAACACTGCTGGAAAAAATGATTAATGACGATGTTAGTACGATTTTCTGGTTGTTGTTTTTGAGTCGAAATTTTTTTTGTTGTCCTAATCTGAATTTGTTTCTTTTGACAGAGATAACTGCTTCTCCTAGTGTGTCGCCATTGTTGGCAGCCAATTCAATTTTTTCCATTGACCTATAAGCTACCTACACCTATGTCTTCTGAACTTCAAATTGTCGTCGCATTTTGCAAATAGACGATATTTTCATTTCTTGCGACACTTGCGAATTGGTCTCCATTTAGTTTTCACGACTGTAAGCGTGAAAACTCTTCCATCATTATTTGAACTGTCATGATATTTTTATTGATATTTTGAATGGCACTTACCTTTGGTTTATCATTAAGTGGCTAAAAGGATTTGCCTATTCTTACTTTGATTGTGCAACTTGATTTTATTAAACTTATGAGGCATTGAGCATATGGGTTTATACTTGATTCTATGAATTGCATTGGGGTCATGGTTTATTTTTTTTTTATATGATGTGATCCTTATTTTTATAGCTCTTGGCTTGTCAATTCTATAATTATCAATTTTCACAATGTTTTATAAACTTTTGATTACACATTTGTGCAATAAGAGCGTGGTTAACATTTGGGTTTGATTTCACATTGAATATTCATGGTTTGAAATATTATAATGGCACATTGATATATCATCCACCGTTTAATTCTTTGGTTGAATGAATGATATGGTTTTGAGTTATGTTATGATTGATCGAACAAAAGATTAATTGGCGATTGTACTTTTCCATTACTATTATGCATGGCGGTGAATAAGTCCACCACCCTCGCATGCGCACATTAATGCTTCCCCTTTGATCGTTCGTAGTTGTTAGCCCAAATGACTCTGCTCCTGTGTGTTGGTGAATGTGACCCAAACCCTTATCGTGTGCTCGCACCATGGCTCCAGTGGTGAGGGCTGAACCAAATGGAAGCCAGGCTCTGTTGATGTTTGACAGTGCCTGCAATGACCTTGAGGACAGTGGGTGGTTCCCGTTCATACAAAAGTTTGATGGTTTTAACCTCTGTGTTGCTAGGCAGTTCGCCATGACCTTTGATGGTTGTCGAGCCAAGGTCGACAATGTTCAATTGAAAATTGACGAGCAGTTTATCAGCCTTGCTACGGGTTTGCTTGCCACTGGACAACGATGGTCCAAGAATTGCAAAGTGGAAGAGGTCCCTTGGACACTTCTCTTCCAGTCACGGAAGGTTACCTCGTGTGATAAAGGTTTGCCCATAATCATGCTGAAACACCATTGGCATGATATGTTGATGATAATCAAACAGTTTATCACCTGCGAGGGTCGGTATGGGTTTGTTTTCTTACACCACCTTCATTTTCTTATGTTTTTCATGGGTTACCAACTCAATATGCCATATTACTTGCATAGAAGCCTGTTCAAAATGTCAAAAAAGTACAAAAGGAACCAGGTTGATAGCAGCCTTTTTCATTATGGGTTAGTTAAAATGATTGTTGTCTGTCATTTGGGGTTACACGAAGACTCTTGGAACGATTTCCTTGCTCGCAACGATTTTGAGGATTCGAATCCTCCATAGGTTGGCAAACCTGTGGTGAGCGAAGACAAGACTATACCCCCGGTACCCTACAACATTCTGTTACCTAAACCCTTACCCGACTCACCTATCAACCTACACCACTATGTGACCAAGGATGTCGAGACTATTAAGCCTGTGGGCAACAAGCCTAAAGCCAAACCTACTACAAATGCCAAAGGCAAAAAGAATGCCCGTTTAATTTCTTGGATGGTGAGGAACAAGCCAAAACCTCCTGTCAACCCTGACCCTATCATGTTGAGTGAAGACTCTGACTCGGAAGTGGAGCATTTCTTGGCTAGTGAATACCCCTATTCGGAAGGTTTGTGTGTCAAACCCTCGTTTGACTTTGTGTCAAACCTACCCCCTTGCCTACAAAACGACCCTAACTACCCAGGAATTAAGTTGCCTTGTGAAGCCCCCGGTCATTCATCTAAACCCTCTCCTGCTCTGTAAAAACCTACAGTGCCACCCTGTGATCAATGTAGCTCATGGTTATTGAGGTATTATCTTGATGTGCCAATGCTACAGTCGAGAATTCACTCTTTGGAGGACCAAGTTGCATGGCTGACCAGTCAAAAGGCTAAATTGCAAGCCACTGATAAGTAACAGAGGACGACAGGCTCTATTTTGTTTAAAAATGTGGAATCAGCTACAGCGGTCGTGAATTCTAAGTTGGCATAGTTTGAGAAGCCTTACTGGTATGTTCTATCACTTGTTTATATAACGAATTCGAATTCTTTGAATAGCTCTGATTACAGCTTGGATTTTCTCTATCACATTATATGCATTATGTACATAGTTTTGTTTTGATTAATGGAATTTCATTTTCCCAGTTTAGCTTTGATTGGATTTTCTTTGATATGATTGATCATGGTATGGATTTGATTGGTTTGATTTAGCTTAAATTGGATACTCTATTGTCAATTGAAGTCGTTTGTATCTATTCTAAACACAAGCTATTTCTCGTATTTCAATTTTGAACACAATCAAGTTTCGATTCGAATTGGTTATAATGTATACGATATGATTGGCAATAATGGTTAACTGTTACGGTTTTATGTTCCATATGATTTTTGACCAATTTGAATACAATTCAATATGTTTATGTTAATATGCACCCAAATCGTGAATAGATACGATTCATAAGAGTTATACCCAGCCGGTTGATTCGCATTGGTTTACTCCACCATGTTATCAGTTCGATTCATATTGCAATGAATATGTTGTTTAAATTTGATTTGAGTAACGAAAGTAACTATATCCAGGTTCACAATTTGTTTTTATAATTAAACTTAGTCGTGATTTGATTATTTTCCCAGATGATAATTATAACCTCTGTTGATTCTATTAAGATTGTGATCTAAATCTATTGATCCTATCTGTTGACTGTGCAAGGATCAATCGCAAAATTCGTTGGGTTGATGTTGTTAAGTATGATTTCATTTGAACATAATCGAAACAGTCTTTCTATCTTTACATTTGATTGAACGATATGAATCTCTTGTTATATCATTATAGCTATGACAAGTTGAAATTGGTTGTGTTGGATTAGATCATATCACATACGATATCACTCATTATTGATTTCATTTGGATATGAAACAGTCTCCTTACTGTTTGACCCATTTTTATGGTAAAAGAAAAACAGAGTATTCTTACCCCTGTTTTCTATTGAATCACTTTTGATTTTGTTTAATTTGAATGATAAGATCATTTGAATCATTAGTGATTTGTTGTTAATGTTTATTGAAAGAAAATTGGATTGGATTATTTTAAAGAGATTTGATTTGATTTTTATTTGATTCTGTATGTTATTTTAGACTAGCTACAGAATCAGATGATTCTGTAGCTAAGTCTGTAAGATTAGATTTTTATTGTTTTGTTAATAAGATATCTTTCTAACTTGATATTTTTGGTCTATTGCAGATGAATTTGAAATTGCAGTGGATTTGATGAGCAGTTAGGGGATATTTGAAATATTTCACTTGCATTTTAGTTTCCTAGTTTAGTTGATTTTGGGAAAATCTTCCCAGATTATGTAAAACAGATTGATATTATCCACAGGGAGGTTTTACCCTGTGGAGAGACTTATATATACTTATTATTTTTGTAATAATAAACATACTCATTCGTGGGAGAACAAGGATATGGAAATTTAATACAGACTGAGGCAGAATTTGGTGTTTTGTTACAGCTTTAGCTTCTCATGATATCGATATTTTGTTTCATGTTATGTATATCAATTTGTATTTGGTTAATGACTACTTTAGCTATCTTAATATTTTGCAAAAGATATAATTTAATCACTATAATCCATATCTGATTTCTTCCAGTATTTAAAGACATAGCAATTGCTTGATTCAGTTTGTGAATGACAGATTTATCTTCTTCATAAGTTGAATTATTAAGTATAAGTTTTTGCATAACAGGTTTCCCTTATTGCAGAGATTTATAAATCATATAATCGTTATGATCTTTTATGCCTTGTTTGTCCTGTAAACAACTCAAAGAGCAGTGTAGCCTATCGTTTACGAGAAGCTTCTGGATCAACCGGTGCGAGTTTCCTTCCTCCGACCAGCTTCGAAGTCATCATACAAAGGACAAATTGAGAGCGTTTCCGGTCAGTTTGTCATTTATTCGTTTAGTATATTTGTTAGTATTTTTAGTTAGATATATATATTTAGTATATTAGATTGTTTAATTTCAGTAAGTTTTATTTCTTTTTCATAAAATCCAAAAATCAATAAAAATATCTCTCGTTGTCTTAGGGAAAAATATAATGAGTTTTACAGGTTTTATTCAAATCTACAAGTTGTAGATAGTGTATATTTGTGAATAAGTTATAATTCAATTGGTAATTAGATAGTCAATTAGTAGAGTTAGTATAGTAGTAATTAGTAAGTGATATAGTTAGTTAGTTTGTTTGGTAGTTAGTTATAAATTATATTAGTGTATTAGTTTGTTTTATTTATTGTTAGTTAGCTTAGTTTGTTTTATTTAGTTTTAGTTTAGTTTGTTTTATTTAGTTTAGTTTGTTTCATTCGTTTTAGTTAGATTAATTAGTTTAGATTAGTTTATTTTCTTTGGTTTTCTTAGGACCTTAGAATGGCCAATGGAGCCGTTAAACCCGTCAAGGTGGTTCATTCCAAATGGCTTGGGTTATTAGACAACCTCGGACTGGTTCCACTCTCTCAGTTGATGGACGGTCAATTTCGCCCGTCAACAGATATACATGTACTTATCAAAACCACCTAGTGGTATTGACATCCCTAATCATAGGCCAAGGATACCCTCATGAGGCTATGCGTGTTGAACTTATGCTTATACTAAGAGGGGTGCTGGGTGAATCAATATAAGATACTTTTTACTTTATTTAACCATTCATCAATCATTCATTAATTGAGAAACAATAATCACATCTAAACTCAAATCACAATGCATAATGTTTATCATGGAAACCCAATCGGGGAAAACAATAAAACTTATCTTTATAAATTCATGTAGGCACCAACCTACTATTACAAAGATTGTATGCACAAACCTACTAGAGACACCAATCTTCTCAATTGAGCACCAAACCAACAAGATGTAGACACCAATCTACTAGAGACACTAATCTCCTCCACTGAGCACCAACCTAGAAGCACCTATAGGCACCAACCTACTATTACAAAATTTGCAGACATCGACCTATTGGAGACACCAATCCGCTCACCTGAGCACCAACTCAACAAGATATGTGTAGACACCAATCCAAGATATTCATACACATATTACTTCTGAATTCAACTGTGTGCTTCATTCCATAGACAATCCTTCAAACCATAGTCACAAGTAGCCTTCATGCCCTAGCCAAACTCATAGCATCATTCCAGAATATAACCACTGACAGTAACATCACAACCTCAAAATAGTGCACACGGAAGCATCATAGCGATGAAAACATCACAATATGAAAATATCACATACAATATCATCACATTGATGACAACATTCTTCAAATTCATTCCCGTAGAACTCTCCGCCATTATCTGTCCTCAGCACCTTAATTCGTTTCTCTGTTTGATTCTCAACTAGAGCCTTAAACTCTTTAAATCTATCAAAGACTTCAAATTTCTTCCTGAGGAAATATATCCAAGTTTTCCTCGAGAAGTCATCTATAAATGAGACATAGTACATAGATTTTACCAATGATGGGACCAACACAGGTCCAAAAAAATCACTGTGAACTAGCTGTAAAATTCCTTCTGCCCTCGTTGCACTAGAGGGGAATATTACCCTATTTTTCTTCCCATATAGACAATGTTCAAAGAAATCAAAATCCAGAGAGAAATTAGACATACCTTCAACCATACCTTTACCGTGTAGTAGTCGAAGGTCCTTCTCTCTGATATGCCCCAGTCTTTGATGCCACAACATAACCTTTTCTCCAGAGACTGTAGGAGTTATTTCTTCTTCAACTTCAATATCAGGAACAATGGAGCTATTACACCCATCACTAATAGTGTTTCCTAGCAGCCTATACAGAGTTCCAAACTGAACTCCCTTCATCAACACCATTTCTCCTCGAACCATCCTGCAAATTCCCTTTTCAAAAATTGTTGTTACCCCAACATATTCCATTTTTCTTATAGAAATCAAATTTTTGGCCATACCTGGGATGTGTAGAACACCAGGCAGTGTTCTAATCCTTCCATATATGAGTCTCAACTTGACCCTTCCTTTTTCTATGATTCTGTTTATCAAATCATTACCCAAGAAAACATTACCTCCATCATACTTTTCATATTTGTAGAACCACTCCCTGTGGGGAGTCATATGAAAGGATGCACCTGAGTCAATCAACCATGCCTCATGATCTACATGTGTGCTTGAAGAGGTCAAGTACACATCCCCTCCTTCTTCCTTGGAGGTCTTTTCTTCTGTAGAAGAAGATTCTTCAAATCCCTTCTTTTTCTCAACTTTGGATCTACACTGCTTTTTGTAGTGCCCTTATTTTCCACACCTCCAACATACCCTTCCAAACTTTCCAGGAGATTTAGATCTACCCTTAGACTTAGATCTCCCACTTGAGAAATTAGATATATTTCTTTCTTGGGAACATCCTCTTGCAAATAATGTGTATGTGTTATGTACTTCTATATTCTTTCGTCTCATCTCCTCTGACAACAAGGACGAGACCACTTCTTCAAACTTCAAAGAAGTTGTATTACTACCTATGGACACAACCAGACTATCCCACAAGTCTGGTAAAGAACACAAAAAAATGATACATTTATCTTCATCTGAAATGTTAATATCAATAGATACTAACTAACTTACCACAGTATTGAAGGCGTTCAAATGCTCTACCACCAAGTCTCCATCTCTCATCCTCAAGTTATACAGCTTCTTTCTCAGGAATAGTTTATTTACCAGGGACTTAGACTAATACAAATTCCCCAAATTTTCCCATAAATCCTTGGTTGTAGCTCCCTCTGACACATTCAGTAATACTGAATCAGAGAGACACAGTCGAATTGTGCTCTTTTGCTTCCAATCCGTCTTTTTCCAGTCATCTGCAGAAGTTCCTGTAGGTGCAGTACCTGGATCTACCACGATACACTAATATTTTTCCACCAAAATATCTTCCATCTTGAGTTTCCACAGCTCAAATATTTTCCCATTAAACTTCTCGATCTCCATATTTGAATTGCTTTCCATTTGTTTTCACCTGAAAAACAATACCACAGATCTCCCACTGTAACAAGGCTTATCACAGTCCCAAGCCAAACCCTTGACGACAAAGGCGTCCCCCTGAATCCAATAAGGCTCTGATACCAAATGTAAATTCTAAACTTGTACAATATCTACTACAAACTAATATTCAGAAAAGAACAAAAAAGATACAATGGCAAATACAAACATTACACAGATATTTTTCACCTGGAAACCCAAACCGGGAAAACTAGCATATATTACATTCATACATTGTGTTACATTGTTTACAATACAATATACATATAGGAGCCAGTGGCATCCAAAACCCTAACCCAATGACCTGGATTAGTCCAAAACCCTAATTCCTTAACCGCAAATAGAAAACCATCGGCAAAAAACCATGTGCCAAAAAACCACCTAAATAAAATGTGGTCCTGGAAATATGTCGTCCCGGTAATATGTCGTCCCGGTAATATGTCGTCCTGGAAATATGTCATCCCGAAAATATGTCGTCCCAAAAATATGACGTCCCGGTGCGAAAAAAAATTTCGGGGTGCTACCCCGAACCCCCACGCGGGGGGCTCCACCCCCTTACACCCCCCTCTAACCCCCCTGCACACCTGGCACAGATGCTCAAAAACTACTACTCATGCAAAGAATATAACACGTGCCCAACAGAGAGGACACCACACATTTTTTCCTTCAGTGGGTGCCTCTAATACATTCAGTTTCCAAAGGTTGTTCCTTTGACTGGGCTAAACTATTGTCTGATAGTTTGACTAGTCGAGTTACAGAGTATCGAGAGAAGAAGGAGAGCGGAAAGATCGCTTCATTCTTTATGTCCGTGTCTATCATGGATTCCATGTGTTTTCTGACGCCTTTTCCCTTAATGAGTTGGAGCTGGACTCCATCGGAAGTTGATCCCATCCACATATACCATTCAAAGTTGTAGGAAGACAAAGCTTCAGATTTTGTATATGAAATCTTTAACTAGGTAATGGTATTGTTGCACGTCACTATCTTCGGCCACCCGCCACCCAGGATCTCAGACAGTATCGTGATAAATCTGAGCAGTATATTTGATTGGTACGTGGAAGTAGAATTTTCATATCTCAGGGTTTTCGGCGCTTCTGTTCCTCCACATGCCTCACCACTTTTCATACCCGATAGGCTGGCTTGTCATAATATTTCCAGGAAAACCGTAATCGGTTGCATAAGCAAGGAACTTAAGGGATATTCTAAGAAGGTATGGCCACCTTTTCCTATTCATTTAAATTCCTATTATTTGTTAGATTTCGGGCATGCTAAAGCTGAGGCAGCAGCCCTGGAAGACCTGAAATTGGTTCATGTCGAATTCAAGAAGCACAATCCACATACGGTCGTAAGTAACCACTTAGACAATTGTGGGCTTAAAAGGTTTGAGCATGAAAATTCACCCTCAGATGACATTTTCCGAGGCACGAGATCTTATGCCGAGGTTTTGGATCGGATACAAGCCCTAGTGCCTGAAGAAAGGGCCGATGTTTTAAAATTTCAAGAGCATCGGCGGAGTTGTCTTCCCCCATTATTGTGGGGTGAGAATCCAATAAAAACAAAGGTGTAGCAAAAAGAAGCCAAAGGCTCAAAAGATTCAACACCCAGATAGGAAGAACACTAGAACAGGGAAGAGCAAACTAGGATCCCGAAACCAGAAATGAAAACTCTCGATCCGCCGAAAAAGTAGACTCCAGTTGCCACTCCAGGCCAATAAGCTAAGAAAATCGGAGATCCCATTGCCTCCATTACTCCCTTACAGTCAACTCAAGGGAACATAGACGTAGGGTGGATTTTCAATGAAGAATTGAGACCTATAAGGATGGAAGAGCTCCCTCCAAATGAGTTCTTTTTTGATAAAAAGAGAAAAGTTGTAGCAAAAAGAGAATTCTATCAAGAAGCGGGATCAATGGCCAAGAAATTAAAGGTGTTGACCGATGAGAAAGATATGAAGAAAGAAGAGTTTGCGACAGAAATAGCTGGGACATTAGGGGCGTTTGCTATGGCAAACCAATTTTCAGTCGGGGTTTTGAAAAATCAGCTGAAGTGAAAAAATTGCCTCATCAAAACCTTAGAATCTAAGCTAGCCACAGCAGAGGAAGCTACCAAGGACCAGGCGAACAAAGGAATAGAACAAGCAAGAATTGCCAACAAAAAGAAAATCAAGCTGCTCAAAGCTAAGCTCGAACAAGCAGAGTTGGTAGCTCATACCATTCAAATACAGGTAGGCCAACAAAGAGACTTGATTAAGAAGCTACAGGTTAGATTAGAGTTCACTTAAAGCCAAGTTATAAATATCGGGATATTCTAGTCCCAGGCTATGGAGATTCGGAGTGAAGTTTCTGTAGCCCAATGAAGTTTACTTTCCAAGGTAAAGATGATTCAAGACAATTGTCTGCTTGTTGATCAAGTATTGGAAAACTTATATGTCAGAGAGAGAGAAGATGGAGTAGCTCGTGTCACATTTCAAGAGGTTGTAATAGCTACAACAAACAGGGAATCGGCAAATAGTTCCTAGTTTTCCATTTTGGAACAGACCGGAGGTAATATTTTTTTGAAAGAATGGGAACACAGCATATCAGAAGGAAAATTGCAAGCCAAGAGGATAAGGAAATTCTGGGAAGAGGCCTTTGGTTCTATAGATGGAGATCTATTAGGCATTGATAGTGAGAGAAATGTTGAGACACTGAAACAAATGAATATAGAGAAATTCTTGCTTGATATAAATGAGAAAGAAGAAAGAGATTCGGCCAAAATCTCACAAGTAACTCTGGTAGACATAGTTCAAATAGATAAATGGATTATTAAACCAAGTGTGTGATTGTGCACTATCAACACCCTAGACCGACAGATGGAAGAAAGGTTACCAAAATTAGTCAAAGATTGTTATATTTTTTAGGCCAATTGTCAAGCGAAACCTTCTAAGTTGATATCTCAGCTGGTGGAAAAATGTGTCACTTGTACCGAGCATGCAAAGGGGCAAGCTTCTGGTGCCAAATAAAGATAGAGATAAAGAAATGAAACGATTGATCTCCTTCTTGTTGTAACTGAAAATCCTGGAACGATTGAGATTCCATCATATGTAAATCTATATAAATATACAATAGAAGGAAGGAACAAGGGCTGGACCTTTATGGTTCAATTGTAAAAGAGATTTTTCTCCCTCAAGAGTTAATACAAAGCAAATCCGAAGATTCTTGATTCCATCACGACTGTGTTATGAGTTTGTTTCCTTGTATTTCATATTTTATTTCATTTCATATATATGTCTGATGAATGCTTCACTATAACTTAGTACAACCTCTACTATAGTGAATAAATTTTATCTTTCTATATTGTTTACCACTTTTCCTCTGTACGGGCTATTAGTAGGTATAATACCAGTGAGCATTTTAGATTCCTATATATATATTTATGCTTCATCAGGTTATTTCTTTACCTTTTTCTTCTTCTGTTTATAAGTGAGATTCTCCCTTGGTTTCTCCTTCAATGAAAATTCTACTTCTACTACTTCTTCTTCTTATGAGTGGCTTATTTATTCAGGAGCATCTTATCATATGGCTAAGGATAAAGCCATATTTTTTGCTCTAAATGAATGTAACACAAAGAAAATATTTGTTGGTGATGATAGATCTCTTAGTGTTATAGGATCTGGAACAGTTCAAGTAGATAATGGTCATTTCAATGATGTATTATGTGTTCCAAGTCTTTCTTGTAACCTTCTATCAGTATATCAAATCACTCATTCAGGTGAAGGTAAAACTGTCGAGTTTTCACCTCACCAAGTTGTAATCAAGGATCTAAAATATCCTAAGGATGTTCTTGCAACTAGAATTGTTGATGATATTACCAGGTTGTACAAGTTTGACAACTTTGGGTCATCTAAACTATGAATTGAGAAAACTCATAGTGATAGTGATGACTTGAGCAAACTTTGGCATGAGCGGTTTGGTCATCTAAACTATCGCTCATTGCAGCAACTATGTAATCAACAGATGGCGACTGGTATTCCTCTTGTTTCATGCAGAGATGGTGTTTGTGTCGGTTATGTTCTCGGCAAACATCATTGGGACAGTTTTGACAAACGTGCCTCTTGGCATGCCTCAGGTCCTTTGCAGCTTGTTCACAGTGATTTGTGTGGTCCACTTTCTTCTCCTTCTTTTTTTGGGTACAAGTGTTTCTTAACTTTCATTGATGAATTTTCCAGATGTACTTGGGTTTACTTCTTAAAACTCAAGAGTGAAGTTTTTGACAAGTTTCTGGCCTACAAGGCCCTTGTAGAAAAGCAATCTGGACATCAAATTCAAAGGTTAAGAAAAGATAATGGAGGCAAATATGTGAACAATAATTTTACAAGCTACTACACTACACAGGGAATCCAAATGAAACACGTTGTTCCATATACACCACAAAAAAATGGTGTTGCTAAGAGAAAGAACCGCATATTAAAAGAAATGGCTAATTGTATGATCCAATCTAAGGGATTAAGTCTAAAGTATTAGGCGGAAGCCATCAACTATGCAAATTACATAGTAAATCACACTCCCACAAAGGCTCTTAAATATATAACACCGGAAGAAGCTTGGACTAAAATTAAACCAGATGTAAGTCACTTCCGTGTATTTGGCAGTATAGCATGGGCTCACATTCCTGATGAGAAAAGGAAAGCATTGCATCCTAAAAGTGAGAAGTGTATATTTGTTGGTCATTCTAAAGATGTCAAAGGTTACAGACTTCTTCAATCACATTGTAATGAAATTATTATTAGAAGAGATGTTAAATTTGATGAAAATCTCTTGGCCTACGAGCCTAATTTGACGATTATGCCTTCTTCAGCCTGCGAGCCATATTTAGCGTTTGTGCCTTCTTATGATCTGGTTTCTTCTTCAGATGATGACAGTGAGGATGAAAATCCACCTCCGCCTACTCACCCTCCTCTAGATGATTCCTTTGAACCTGAACCAGCACCATCTCCACCGCTTCCTAGATGAGTCTGTTCAACACGACAAGCAGTTGTTGATCTTGTTGGTGATCCTTCAGATCAGCGTCAGACACGTTCACAGTTCCAGTGAGCCTCTTCTCTTTTGGCTCAAGTTTCATAAAATCATGATCCAGAGACATTTGCAGAAGATTCAGGTCATCCAGATTGGAATACAGCAATGAATGAAGATTATCGTTCTTTAATGGAAAACGATACTTGGGATCTTGTACCTCTTCCAAAAAGAAGAAAACTTGTTATATGCAAATGGGTCTACAGAACTAAGTATGCATCAGATGGAAGTCTTGAAAGACACAAGGCTCGGTTAGTTGCCAAAGGATTTTCCCAAATTGAAGTAATTGACTATAATAAAACCTTTTCCCCTGTAGCAAAAATGAATTCCATCCACCTTATTCTTGACCTTGCTAAATCACATAAATGGGAGGTCCATCAGATGGATGTTAAATCCGCCTTCTTGCACGGAGATTTGCAAGAAGAAATCTACATGGAACAACCTCCTTGCTATGTCCAGAATAACTCTAGCCTTGTTTTTCACCTCAAGAAATCTCTTTATGGTCTCAAGAAAGCTCCCCAAGCATGGTATGCCAAAATGGATAGCTTTCTTATTGTCATTGGATTCTCTAGATGTCATTATGATCCTAATGTCTATACTAATAAAGTAGGAAGCCATCTCATAATTCTTGTCCTTTATGTTGATGACCTTATCCTTATTGGTAGTGACTCAAAACTTTTAAACCATGTGAAAACCAGCCTTAAGAAGAAATTTGAAATGACGAACTTAGGCTTTTTGCACTATTTCCTTAGCCTCCAAGTTTTGAAAACCAATGAAGAATTTTTTCTTTCCCAGTCTAAGTATGCTTGTGACCTTCTTCGTCGCTTTCACATGGATGATTGTAAACCAACCCCTTCTCCCTTCCAGTATAGAGTCAAGCTTTCTGCCACCTGTACTTCTCCTGAAGTTGATGCCACCATGTACTGTCAGTTAGTTGGTAACCTCTTATACTTGACTCATACCCATCCTGATCTTTCCTTTGTTGTTGGTCTTGTTGCCCATTATATGAAAACACCCCATGAAAGCCATTGAAAAGAATCTAAAAGGATACTTCTCTATGTTTGTGGTACAGTTCAGTTCAGGATACATAACAATTCAAGGGGGACTCCTTTATTGGTTGGTTTCACTGATTCAGATTGGGTCGACGACACTGATGATCGAAAGTATACTGCAGGTTATGTTTTTAGCCTTAGTTCAGGACCTATCACTTGAGCCTGTAAGAAACAATAGGCTATTGCAATTTCTTCGGCAGAAGCAGAGTACCGAGCATCGGTAAATGCAATTCAGGAATCCCTATGGCTTCGACAGATCATTTCAGAGTTTGAATTCCAACACCAACATCCGACTAGCCTTTGGTGTGACAATAAGAGTGCCATCAAACTCACCAAAGACCCAGTTCAACATCAACGTAGCAAACACATCAAACTACACATGCACTTCATCAGAAAGCTCATTCATGATCAAGTTATTGAAGTGCTCTTTTTCCCTACAGAAGATCAAGTTACAGACATTTTCACAAAGTCTCTTACAAAAGCGAAGTTTTCCAAACTTCGATCTATGTTAGGAGTTCAGGAAGTTGTCATTAAGGGGGGATAGGCTCTAATACCTCCTTCCTTATCCTATTGTATCACTATTGTAAACCCTTCAATTCTATCCCAAGTTGTTCTTCAGGGGGGATGTTAGGATATTTAGACACTTAGGAGTTAGTAAGATCTACTTGTTCTATTGTGTTGTTAGGTAAAAGTGTGTTTTCTAGTGTGTTTATTTAGTATGAATTAGTATTCATTTGTAATTAGGAAATCCAACAGTCATGATATGTTCCCGACATAGAGTGATCTGACGGTTCATACTCTCCTTGATCTTAATGTCCATTGATCCATGGCTTAACACCCGATTGTTCCATGATCTTGATTTAAAGAGCATGGAGGGTCATTTGTCGATGATCGATTGTGAGAAACTCTCTTGTAAAATATCTCTGTAATATTTTTCTTTGCATTAATAAACTACTCCAAGTGGTTGCATTGGTTGGGGTCGTGGATGTTTCCCCATAGGGGTTTTACCATGTGAAAACATCGGCGTGTTGATCTTTGATCTAGTTATGTGAGTGGTTACTGAAGCTGTTCATCCTTTGTTGGAATACCTATGTTGTTGAACAATTGGGGAACCCTAATGTGACACATTTGGGTGTATATACCCCTTCTTTAGAAGCTCTTCAAGTTGCATTTCCAATTCTTTTAGTTCTAGTGTACTCATCCTATAAGGAGTCTTGGATATTGGGGTTTCTTCAGGCATTAAATTCAAAGACAAGTCAATATCTCTCTTGGGTGGAAACCCCAATATTTCTCTAAATACATCTTAAAACTCCTTTAGGACTGCATACTCTTCAATATTTGGCACTTTTTCCTTAGGTTCCTCCTCCATAAGTGTTGCAGATAGCTGGCAACCTTTCCTGAAGATTTTCTTCAGCTGCAAGGATGAAAGTTCCTGAATATCTCTCTTTAGGGTCTTTACACAAGGTGACTGTGGAGGGGCAAGTCTTCATGGTACCTGGAATCAACGTTGGCAAAACTCAATCGAGATCCTTAGAGGGTATACCCACATTTATGTGTGGGAGCTTGCACCAGGGTGTAAGTCTATTAAGTCGGTCATCAATGTAACTTCCTCTCTATCTCAGACCCTTCTTACTTTGTTCTCACGATGTTGGATTTCATCGCCAACTAGTGTGCTCATTGTGAGAAGGTTTTTGTTTTCTTGTTTGCTTACTAGATTTTTAGCATGTGTTGCTTGTTATCCCTAGTAGAATCTAGGTTGGATCTTTATTTTTTATGGCATCAGTTCCCGGAATGACCAATGAAGGAACCCCTTTGCCAGAAGAAACCTTTGTTTTTCCTTCTTATAGAAACTTTGGTCCTCCTTACATCGTTACTTTGAGCCTTCCAGGTCTCACAATTGGGTTACCGGTATGGTTATTTTCCACTCCGGTGATCTCAAATGCAGTTGCTTCAGATGTAAGCACACCACCCACACATCAACCTCATGTCGACCTTTCTCCTTCTTCACCCATCAAGTGTCCTTCCATTTCTCCTTCTTCACCTAGTGAAAGATCTAAAGCGAGTAGCCAGGTTGATAAGAAGAAGACCAAACGAAAAGAGAAGAAGAAGAACCCGAAAGGGACCAAGCCTCCAACTACATCAGTTGTTGAATCCAAGCAACCAGTTATTGTTAATAGTACTGGGAGTGTCGATGAGGTCAAAAAGATTAAACTGAAGAATCTGAAACCCAAATTCCCTTGCAGTCTTTGTAAGGGTGGCCACTTTCTGAGGGATTTCCTTGATATTCCCAAGTTCTTATAAATGTTGTCCTCCATGTCATCGGCACATACTGGTGACACCCCGTCAACTAGTGACGTTAAGGTTGGTAAGAAGAAGACAACTGTCAAATTTCCTTGTATGTTATGCAACGGTGATCATTATTCTCACCTTTGTCCTTGTATGGACAAGGCTTCTTCTCTTTTGGAAAAACTTCAACTCCCAATTGGTTATCATAATATTTCCCCCAACCCATCGTTAGTTGATGGAATGGTCAATTTGGTTCCATCCCTAGTCAGTTCGGTTGATTAGGTGGTCAATCTAGTTTCATCCTTGGTTGAACCACTAGCCAAAGTAGTTGATCTAGTTCTCTCATCAATCAGCCCCACTTTTCATCTAAAAAGTGAAACCCAAGTGATTGATCTAGTCTCGTCATTGGTTAGTCGCACCCTTCATTCTAAGAGTGCCAACGTGGTCAATACCACTCCTCCTCTGACAAGTGCCAATGTGATTGCTCTGGTCACTTCATCGGTCAATCCAGTTGATCATGTCGTCAATCTGGTCACTTCCTTAGTTGAACTAGTTGAAAAGTGGTTAATCTGATCCCATCTTCGATCGATCTCACTCTCTTTTTAGAGAGTGCAACCCAAGTGGTTGATCTATATCCACCTCTCGACCCCATTCTCCCCTTGGAGAAAGAAACCCAAGTGGTCGATTTGATGTCATTATCAATCGATCCTACTCTCCCTCTAGAGAGTAAACTTGATACTACCCATGTTTTTCTCATTGATACAGAATCTACCGTGATGGGGGGCATTCCTACTTCTCTCGCGAAACCCCCTCCAAGTAATGAGGCCATCATTTTTTATTGGGGTGTCCTAACTAGACCTTGTCTTCCCTCTCACATTCCTTTCAATATTACAGTACAGGTTTGTGGTCAGGTTGTTCCTCAGACATTGATAGACGAAGGTTAGTCCGTTAGTATTTTGTCCTCTATTGCTTGGAAAGATTTGGGTTATCCTCAGCTTGTGTCGGTTACCCAGACTCTGTTCAGCTTTAATAGAAGAACCAATCACCCTTTAGGGATCCTCCCTCAGTTTCCCGTAACTTTGGGAGGGAAAATTGTCTTTATTGATGTTATGGTAGTCCAAGACCCCTTGGATTTCGATTTACTCCTTGGGCGATATTATTTCTATGCCATGAAATCTATTGTGTCCACTCTCTTTCATGTGATATATTTTCCTCACGATGAAATAATGGTGACTATTGATCAACTTTCATTCGTTGGTCCTAGCTTGTTTACCAACCCAATGACCTCCCTAAATGGTTCTTATATGCAGTCAGTATCACCTCTGCCACGGGTCAATTATGTGGCATTTTCTCCCATGAATTCAAATTTCGATGAATTAGATCCGGTAGTTGACATGGTGATCTCTTTGGTAGGGCTATTATAGCATGATATCCTTACCCCTAACATAACCCTCGACATGTGTTCCTTCTATAGAATTCTTCTTCCATCCAATGAAGATCTCTTGGAAGCCATGAAACAGTTTTGTCCCTTGACATGGTGTCCTTCTAGAGCATTATCCTCTTGGAAGCCATGATCAAGAAGAGTCAGTGAGCATATTATTCCTATCTGTGGAAATATCATTAAAAAATTAAACAGAGGCTACGAGCATAATTTCTCTTCTCTGTGACAAGCTCGTTAAAAAATGAAACCGAGGCCTTGAGCATAGTTTTCCTCTCTGTAGAAAGCTCTGTAAAAAATGAAAGAGATATCTGGGGACTGAACTCGAAGCTTTGAGCATAGTTATTTTCTTATGAAACAATTACATCCCATGTTAGGTCGAGTCTTTCGCTATATCTCGTAGATGTCGAGTCGAGTCTTTCGTTAGGTCTCGTATTTGAACCTTAATTTCATCCACCTGTATGTTTTTTCTCCATATAGTACAGAAATTGGTGACAACCTCAAAGTAGGTGAATGAATTGAAGCTTGGGGGGAATGTCTCCATCCTCTGATGATCATTCTAGAGTTAAGCCACTAGCATTTCAAGCTAGGGGCATACTAAGCTTAGTATTTGTTCCTTATTGTGCTCGTAAATACATGAGAATGTAACCGAATATACTTTTATCACTTTTTCGGACTCGTAAAGGTTATACGAAAAAGGAACCCCCGTGAGTCTCTTTTAATCTCTTTTCAGACTCTCTAAACGTGAAAATATTGTTGAGTGATCTTGCTTACTTTCACACTCGTTAAAAGGTTTGAAAGGGCATCTTTTGAGTGATAATTTATCTCTTTTTCGGCCTCGCGAGACTAAAATTACGAAAAAGGAAAACAATGGAGTCATCTTTAAGTTATTTTCAGACTCTCTAAACATGAAAAATCATCGAGTTTACCTTCTCTAGACTCGTTAAAAAAATCATACATTGAAGGGCCCATATGGGACCGAACCCTTACTTCTTCCAGTTAGTTAAACAAAGGAAGAGGGACTTACCGAAGGTGAGTTATATCAAGCAGGTGTTATCCTCCTCGATCTCGTTAAATTAAAAATAGGTATTTGTCTATCTGGATGGAGAAACATTTGCAGGAAGCAAGCCAAGAAGTTTGAAAACATTTCAAGTCACTCTTATGGTCGTCCTTGAACACGGCACTTTGTCTTTGCATGCATTTTAATCCGCTAAACCTCTACACTAAACCAATCATCTGGGTTTTCTTATTCCTTTGGGTCACCCGACGAAATTCGTCATATCCATTGCATCATCATGTTTTGGTCCATGTCATGTTTTTGTTGTCATGCCTCAGTGTTCAAGGGAAGTATCTTCCTCAAGAGTCAACCATCACAAATTTATGTTTCAACACTCGTGTCAGTCCATGTTCATTTGATCCACCAACTTACATCTCTGTGTCAGTTTCATGTCGTTGATGGGGGATACATCAAGGCCCTCCTTCGATGAGTTTGTTCCTGTTGACTTCAGCACATTATCTAGGAACTAGACATAGAAACCAGTTAGTACCTTGGGACCTACATGCCTCAATGGCAGGCCTCCTCACTTCCAACAATGGGTTTACATCATTGACTTCTGATCAGATGATTCCATGGATGTTCGACTTCACATCATCCATTCACATTCGTGTGAATGTACTAGAGTACCTTACAAATCATTGACATCAATGGTGATTTCCGTCATGCTTGTTAATGATTTACCTCTTTGACCGGTAATCAAGTGTTTTTTTTCCATGTTCGACATCAGGAAATCTATTCACATGGTTAGATTTGTACTACATCAAGATCGGTAAGAAGACCCTGGGTCGAGTCATCACTCTTATATGTACTTTTCGTAGGTTGCGACGAAGTTTTTTTTGAACATTAACACATATATTGTCACATAGATCCACTTTGTATTGGTCATGGTTATGTCTTGTCGTTTCGTAGATCCACTATGTATTCTTCCTGGCTACAATCAGTTTAGGTCATAGGAGTATAGATCCACATTGTTTCTTCAGTGGCTATACCTTTTGTGAATATAATTATGGATCCACGTTGTATTTTATGGTGGCCATACCTTGAAAGTCTTTATCACTCAAGCATAGGTATGTTTTCCTTGGGTTTGAAACTTGTACCCTCTTTTGGGGGAGCGTTGCAACACTCTTTGCCCCATTTTAAGGGATATTTATCATTGAAGCATCATCAATTTGTGTGGATTACTTGAGCAAAGGGTTGGACAAGGAGAGATTAGTGAAGCTGGTGCATCTACATCATGGTTGTAATCACTTTGATTTGTTTTCATTAATGTATATATGTGCTTGGCATGTTTATTTCAAGGTTGTGTTTATTCTACATGAACTTGTCTCTATTAGATAGATCTAGTTTCAAGCTAATATTAGTAGAATAGGAAGCTTGTTTTGTCTTTGTTTATTTTGCAGGACTTATCAAGGAGCTTGGGGGTCAAAGCTCAACTCGGGCAAGCTCATTAAAAAATGAAACAGAGGCTACGAGCATAGTTTCTCTTCTCTGTGGAAAGCTCATTAAAAAATGAAACAGAGACCTTGAGCATAGTTTTCCTCTCTATAGCAAGCTCAATAAAAAATTAGACAGATATCTGGGGACTTAACCTAGAGCCTTGAGCATCGTTCTTTTCTTGTGTCAAGCTCGTTAAAAAATGAAACAATTACCTCTCCTGTTAGGTCGTGTCTTTCGCTAGATCTCGTAGATGTCGAGTCGAGTCTTTTGTTAGGTCTTGTGTTTGAACATTTATTTCATCCACCTATATCCTTTTTCTCCATCTAGTACATAAATTGGTGACAACCTCAAAGTTGGTGAATGAATTGAAGCTTGGGGGGAATGTCTCCATCCTCTGATGATCATTCTAGAGTTAAGCCACTAGATTTTCAAGATGGGGGCATACCGAGCTTAGTCTTTGTTCCTTCTCGTGCTCCTAAATACATGAGAATGTAACCGAGTATAATTTTATCACTTTTTCGTACTCGTAAAGGTTATACAAAAAAGGAACCCCTAGGAGTCTCCTTTAATCTCTTTTCAGACTCTCTAAATGTGAAAAGATTGTCAAGTGATCTTGCTTCCTTTCACACTCGTTAAAAGGTTTGAAAGGGCATATTTTGAGTGATAATTTATCTCTTTTTTGGCCTCGCGAGACTAAAATTACGAAAAATGACAACAATGGAGTCATCTTTAAGTTCTTTTCAGACTCTCTAAACATGAAAAATCACCGAGTTTACCTTATCTGGACTCGTTAAAAAAATCATACATTGAAGGGCCCATTTGGGACCGAACACTTACTTCTTCTAGTTCTTTTGACAAAGGAAGAGGGACTTACCGAAGGTGAGTTATATCGAGCATGTGTTATCCTCCTCGATCTCATTAAATTAAAAAGAGGTACTCGTCTATCTGGATGGGGAAAATTTTGAAGGAAGTAAGCCAAGCAGTTTGAAAACATTTCAAGTCACTCTTACGGTAGCCCTTGAACCCAAAACTTTGTCTTTGCACTCATTTTAATCTACTGAACCTCTGCACTGAACCAATCATCTGAGTTTTCCTACTCCTTTGGGTCACTCGACGAAAGTCACTGTATCCATTGCATCACCGTGTTTTGGTCCATGTCATGTTTCTGTTGTCGTGCCTCAATGTTCAAGGGAAGTATCTGCCTCAAGAGTCAACCATCACAAATTTTTGTTTCAACACCTTTGTCAGTCCATGTTCATTTGATCCACCAATTTACATCTCTGTGTAAGTTTCATGTTGTTTATTGGGGATACATCAAGTCCCTCCTTCAACAAGTCTATTCATGTCAACTTCATCATATTAGTAGTACCTTGGGACCTACATGCCTCAATGGCAGGCCTCCTCGCTTCTAAAAATGGGTTTACATCATTGACCTCTGATCGTATGATTCCATGTATGTTCAACTTCATATCATCCATTCACATTCGTTGGAATGTACTAGAGTACCTTAGTAATCATTGACATCAATGGTGATTTCCCTCACACTTGTTAATGGTTTACCTCATTGACCGGTAATCAAGTGGTTTTCTTCCATGTTCGACATCAGGACATATATTCACATGGTTATATTTGTACTACATCAAGATCAGTAAGAAGACCCTGGGTTGATTCATCACTCTTATATGTACTTTTCCTAGGTTGTGATGGAGTTTCTTTTGAACATTCACACATATATTGTCACATAGATCCACTTTGTATTAGTCATGGATATGTCTTGTCCTTTCATAGATCCAGTGTGTATTCTTCGTGGCTACGATCAGTTCAGGTCATAGGAGTATATATCCACAATGTATCTTCAGTGGCTATACCTTTTTGTCAATATAATTATGGATCCGTGGTGTAGTTTATGGTGGCCATACCTTGAAAGTCTTTATCACTCAAGAATAGGTATGTCTACCTTAGGTTTGAAACATGTCATAATATTTATTTTATGGTTGTGTGTAGCTTCTTCCAGGTTCTCTGATTCCATACCCTTGCTCAATTCTCGTCTTCTGGCTTCAGAATTTGGGGGGAAATATGTTACACATAAAAATTACTCATTATAATGATGGCCTAGTGGCGTCATTACCAATGTTGCAAGTGTCACATTTTGGCCGCAAGTGTCGCAAAATCATACTTTCATCTTGCCTATGTCATGTCTCAGATGACATTATCAAGAACACTCAAAAGACACTTCAAAAGACTGGTTTTGAAGAGGATAAATCATTTGACAGAGAGTACAAGTCTTTTTCAATGGAAACAACTACTCAAAAATCAATTTTGGAAGGAAGCACTCCAGTATACATTGTCAGAGAGTGGCAATGCTCTGTACCCTCTTTTGGGGGAGCATTCCAACTCTATGTGCCCCATTTTAAGGGAGATTTATCATTGAAGCATCATCATTTTGTGTGGATTACTTGAGCAAAGGGTTGGACAAGGAGATCTTGGCGAAGCTGTTGCATCTACATCATGGTTGTAATAACTTAGCTTTGTTTTCATTAATATATATATGTGCTTGGCCTATTTATTTCAAGGTTGTGTTTATTCTACATGAACTTGTCTCTATTAGATAGATCTGGTTTCAATCTAATCTTAGTAGAATAGGAATCTTGTTCTGTCTTTGTTTTTTTTGTAGGACTTATCAAGGAGCTTGGGGATCAAAGCTCAACTCGGCGAAGCTTGTTAAAAAATGAAACAGAGGCTACGAGCATAGTTTCTCTTCTCTGTGGAAAGCTCGTTAAAAAATGAAACAGAGGCCTTGAACATAGTTTTCCTCTCTGTAGCAAGCTCAGTAAGAAATGAAACAGATATATGGGGACTTAAATCAGATATTTGAGCATTTTTCTTTTTTTGTCTCAAGCTCGTTAAAAAATGAAACAATTACCTCTCTTGTCATGTCAAGTCTTTCACTAGATCTCATATATGTCGAGTCGAGTCTTTCATTAGGTCTTATATTTAAACCTTCATTTCATCCAAATGTATCCTTTTTCTCCATCTAGTACAGAAATTGGTGACAACCTCAAAGTCGGTGAATGAATTGAAGCTTGGGGGGCATGTCTCTATCCCCTGATGATCATTCTGGAGTTAAGCAACTAGCTTTTCAAGCTGGGGGCATACCAAGCTTAGTCTTTGTTCCTTCTCATGCTCATAAATAAATGAGAATGTAACCGAGTATACTTTTATCACTTTTTCAGACTCGTAAAGGTTATACAAAAAAGCAACCTCTGTGAGTCTCCTTTAATCTCTTTCCAGACTCTCTAAACATGAAAAGATTGTCGAGTGATCTTGCTTCCTTTCACACTCGTTAAAATGTTTGAAAGGGAATCTTTTGAGTGATAATTCATCTCTTTTTCAGCCTTGCGAGACTAAAATTACAAAAAAGCACAACAATGGAGTCATCTTTAAGTTCTTTTCAGACTCTCTAAACATGAAAAATCACTGATATTACCTTCTTTGGACTCATTAAAAAAATCATACATCGAAAGGCCCATTTGGGATTGAACCCTTACTTCTTCCAGTTCGTTAAACAAAGGAAGAGGGACTTACCGAAGGTGAGTTATATGGAGCATGTGTTATCCTCCACGAGCTCGTTAAATTAAAAAGAGGTACTCGTCTATCTGGATGGGGAAAATTTTGAAGGAAGCAAGCCAAGCAGTTTGAAAACATTTCAAATCACTCTTACGGTCGCCCTTGAACACGGTACTTTTTCTTTGCATGCATTTTAATCTGCTGAACCTCTGCACTGAACCAATCATCTGAGTTTTTTTACTCCTTTGGGTCACCCAATGAAAGTCACCATATCTATTGCATCATCATGTTTTGGTCCATGTCATGTTTTTTTTTTCGTGCCTCAGTGTTCAAGGGAAGTATCTGCCTCAAGAGTCAACCATCATAAAAAAAAAAATCAACACCTGTGTCAATCCATGTTCATTTGATCCACCAATTTACATCTATGTGTCAGTTTTGTGTTGTTGATTGGGGATATATCAAGGCCCTCCTTCAACGAGTCTGTTCCTGTCAACTTCAGCATATTATCCGAGAACTAGAATTAGAAACCAGTTAGTACCTTGGGACCTGTATGCCTCAATGGTAGGCCTCCTCGCTTCCGAAAATGGGTTTACATCATTGACCTCTAATCAGATGATTCCACAGATGTTCGACTTCATCTCATCCGTTCACATTCGTTGGAATGTAATAGAGTACCTTGGGAATCATTGACATCAATCGTGATTTCCCTCGCACTTGTTAACGGTTTACCTCATTGACCGGTAATCAAGTGGTTTTATGCCATGTTTGAGATCAGGACATCTATTCACATCGTTAGATTAGTACTACATTAGGATCGGTAAGAGGACCCTGGGTTGAGTCATCACTCTTATATGTACTTTTCCATGGTTGCGATGGAGCGTCTTTTGAACATTGACACATATACTGTCACATAGATCCACTTTCAATTGGTCGTGGCTATGTCTTGTCGTTTCATAGATCCACTGTGTATTCTTCATGGCTACAATCCATTCATATCATAGGAGTATATATCCATATTGTATTTTCAGTGGCTATACCTTTTTGTCAATATAATTATGGATCCACAGTGTATTTTATGGCGTCCATACCTTGAAATTGTTTATCACTCACGCATAGGTATGTCTTCCTTGGGTTTGAAAGATGTCATAATATTTATTTGATGGTTGTGTGTAGTTTCTTATAGGTTCTTTGAGTCCATACCCTTTCTCAAAAAAGTCTACAAAGTACTTCATTCATCAGTTCCCGTCTTCTAACTTCGCACTTTGGGGGGCAATATGTTACACATCAAAATTACTCATTACAATGATGGCCTAGTGTCATCATTACTAATGTCGCAAGTGTCACATTTTGGCCACAAGTGTCACAAAATCATACTGTCATCTTGCCTATGTCGTGTCTCGGACGAAATTATCAAGAACACTCAAAAGACACCTCAAAAGACCAGTTTTGAAGAGGAGAAATCATTTGACAGAGAGTACAAGTATTTTTCCATGGAAACAACCACTCAAAAATCAATTTTGGAAGGTAGCACTCCCCTATACACTGTCAGGGAGTGCCAGTGCTTTGTACCCTCTTTTGGGGGAGAATTGCAACACTCTGTGCCCCATTTTAAGGGAGATTTATCATTGAAGCATCATCATTTTGTGTGGATTACTTGAACAGAGGGTTGGACAAGGAGATCTTTGTGAAGCTATTGCATCTACATCATGGTTGTAAGCACTTTGCTTTGTTTTCGTTAATATATATATATATATATATATATATATATATATATATATATGTTCTTGGCCTATTTATTTCAATGTTGTGTTTATTCTACATGAACTTGTCTCTATTAGATAGATCTGGTTTCAAGCTAATCTTAGTAGAATAGGAAGATTGTTCTATATTTGTTTGTTTTGCAAGAATTATCGAAGAGCTTAGGGATCAAATATCAACTTGAGAAAGCTCGTTAAAAAATGAAACAAAGGCTATGAGAATAGTTTCTCCTCTCTGTGGAAAGCTCGCTAAAAAGTGAAACAAAGGACTTGAGCATAGTTTTCCTCTCTGTAGCAAGCTCAGTAAAAAATGAAACAGATATCTGGGGACTTAACCTGAAGCTTTGAGCATCATTCTTTTATTGTGTCAATCTCGTTAAAAAATGAAACAATTACCTCTCATGTCAGGTCGAGTCTTTTGCTAGATATCGTAGATGTCGAGTCGAGTCTTTTGTAAGGTCTCGTATTTGAACCTTCATTTCATCCACCTATATCTTTTTTCTCCATCTAGTATAGAAATTCGTGACAACCTAAGAGTCAGTGAATGAATTGAAGCTTGGGGGGCATGTCTCCATCCTCTGATGATCATTTTGGAGTTAATCCACTAGCTTTTCAAGATAGGGGCATATCGAGCTTAGTCTTTTTTCCTTCTCGTGCTCGTAAATACATGAGAATGTAACCGAGTACACTTTTATCACTTTTTCGGACTCATAAAGGTTATATGAAAAAGGAACCCCTGGGAGTCTCCTTTAATCTCTTTTCATACTCTCTAAACATGAAAAGATTGTTGAGTGATCTTGCTTCCTTTCACACTCATTAAAAGGTTTGGAAGGGCATATTTCGAGTGATAATTTATCTCTTTTTCGGCCTCGTGAGACTAAAATTACAAAAAAGGAAAACAATGCAGTCATCTTTAAGTTCTTTTCAGACTCTCTAAATATGAAAAATCACCGAGTTTACCTTCTCTGGACTCGTTAAAAAAATCATACATTGAAGGGCCCATTTGGGACCGAACCCTTACTTCTTCCAATTCATTTAAAAAAGGAAGAGTGACTTACCAAAGGTGAGTTATATCGAGCATGTGTTTTCCTCCTCAAGCTCGTTAAATTAAAAAGAGGTACTCATCTATCTGGATGGGGAAAATTTTGAAGGAAGCAAGATAAGCAGTTTGAAAACATTTCAAGTCACTCTTATGATCGCCCTTGAACTCGACACTTTGTCTTTGCACGCATTTTAATCCGTTGAACCTTTGCACTAAACCAATCATCTAAGTTTTCTTATTCCTTTGGGTCACCCGATGAAATTCATTGTATCCATTGCATCATCGTGTTTTGGTCCATGTCATGTTTCTTCTGTCGTGCCTCAGTGTTCAATGGAAGTATCTGCCTCAAGAGTCAACCATCACAAATTTTTGTTTCAACACCCATGTCAGTCAATGTTCATTTGATCCACCAATTTACATCTCTGTGTCAGTTTTGTCTCATTGATTGGGGATACATCAAGGCCCTCCTTCGACAAGTTTGTTCCTATCGACTTCAGCACATTATCTGGGAACTAGACTTAGAAACCAGTTAGTACCTTGGGACCTTCATGCCTCAATGGTAGGCCCCCTCATTTCTGAAAATGGGTTTACATCATTGAAATCTGATCAGATGATTCCACAAATGTTCGACTTCATCTCATCCATTCACATTCGTTGGAATGTACTAGAGTACCTTGGGAATCATTGACATCAATGGTGATTTCCCTCGTGCTTGTTAACTGTTTACCTCATTGACCAATAATCAAGTGGTTTTCTGCCATGTTCAACATCAGGACATCTATTCACATGGTTAGATTCGTACTACATTAGGATCGGTAAGAAGACCGTGGGTTGAGTCATCACTCTTATATGTACTTTTCCCAGGTTGCGATGGAGTTTCTTTTTAGCATTAACACATGTACTGTCACATAGATCCACTTTGTATTGGTCGTGGCTATGTCTTGTCGTTTCGTAGATCCACTGTGTATTCTTCATAGCTATGATAAGTTTAGGTCATAGGAGTATAGATCCACATTGTATCTTCAGTGGCTATACCTTTTTGTCAATATAATTATGGATCCGCAGTGTATTTTATGGTGGCCATACCTTGAAAGTCTTTATCACTCAAGAATAGGTATGTCTGCCTTGGGTTTGAAACATGTCATAATATTTGTTTGATGGTTGTGTGCAGCTTCTTCCAAGTTCTCTGAGTCCATACCCTTGATCGAAAAAGTCTACAAAGTAGTTCAGTCTTCAATTCCCGTCTTTTAACTTCTCACTTTGGGGGGCAATATGTTACACATCAAAATTACTCATTACAATGATGGCCTAGTGTCATCATTACCAATGTCGCAAGTGTCGCAAAATCATACTCTCATATTTCCTATGTTGTGTCTCAGATGAAATTATCAAGAACACTCAAAAGACTAGTTTTGAAGAGGAGAAATCATTTGACAAAGAGTACAAGTCTTTTTCCATATAAAAAACCACTCAAAAATCAATTTTGGAATGCAGCACTCCCCTATACATTGTCAGGGAATGCTAGCGCTCTGTACCCTCTTTTGGGGGAGCGTTGCAACGCTATGTGCCCCATTTTAAGGGATATTTATCATTGAAGCATCATCATTTTGTGTAGATTACTTGAGAAAATGGTTGGACAAAGAGAGCTTGGCGAATCTGCTGCATCTACATCATGGTTGTAAGCACTTTTCTTTGTTTTCATTAATATATATATGTGTCTGGCCTGTTTGTTTCAAGGTTGTGTTTATTGTACATGAACTTGTCTCTATTATATAGATCTAGTTTCAAGATAATCTTAGTATAATAGGAAGCTTGTTTTGTCTTTGTATGTTTTACAGGACTTATCAAGGAGCTTGGGGATCAAAGCTAAACTCCGGAAATCTCATTAAAAAATGAAACAGAGGCTATGAGCATAGTTTCTCTTCTCTGTGGCAAGCTCGTTAAAAAATGAAACAGATGCCTTGAGCATAGTTTTCCTCTCTGTAGAAAGCTCGTTAAAAAATGAAACAAATATCTTGGGACTGAACCCAGATCTTTGAGCATCGTTCTTTTCTTGTTTCAAGCTCGTTAAAAAATGAAACAATTACCTCTCCTGTTAGGTCGAGTCTTTCACTAGATCTCATAGATGTTGAGTCGAGTCTTTCATTAGGTCTCATATTTGAACCTTCATTTCATCCACATGTATCCTTTTTCTCCATACAGTACATAAATTGGTGACAACCTCAAAGTCAGTGAATGAATTGAATCTTGGGGGGCATGTCTCCATCCCCTGATGATCATTATGGAGTTAAGCCACTAGCTTTTCAAGATGGGGGCATACTGATCTTAGTATTTGTTCCTTCTCGTGCTCGTAAATACATGAGAATGTAACCAAGTATACTTTTATCACTATTTCTGACTCATAAAGGTTATACAAAAAAGGAACCCCTGGGAGTCTCCTTTAATCTCTTTTCATACTCTCTAAACATGAAAAGATTGTCGAGTGATCTTGCTTCCTTTCACACTCATTAAAAGGTTTGAAAGGGCATATTTTGGGTGATAATTTATCTCTTTTTCGCCTCGCGAGACTAAAATTATGAAAAAGGACAAAAATGGAGTCATCTTTAAGTTCTTTTCAGGCTCTCTAAACATGAAAAATCATCGAGTTTACCTTCTCTGGACTCGTTAAAAAAATCATACATTGAAGGGCCCATATGGGACCGAACACTTGCTTCTTCCAGTTCATTACACAAAGGAAGAAGGACTTACTGAAGGTGAGTTATATGGAGCATGTGTTATCCTCCTCAATCTCGTTAAATTAAAAAGAAGTACTTGTCTATTTGGATGGTGGGGGAATTTGAAGGAAGCAAGCCAAGCAGTTTGAAAACATTTCAAGTCACTCTGACGGTCGCCCTTGAACACGACACTTTGTCTTTGCATGCATTTTAATCCGCTTAACCTCTACACTGAACCAATCATTTGAGTTTTCTTACTCCTTTGGGTCACCTGTCGAAAGTCATCGTATCCATTGCATCATCGTGTTTTGGTCCATCTCATGTTTTTGTTGTCATGCCTCAGTGTTCAAGGGAAGTATCTACCTCAAGAGTCAACCATCACAAATTTTTGTTTCAACACCTATTTTATTACATGTTCATTTGATCCACCAATTTACATCTCTGTGTCTGTTTCATGTCGATGATGGGGGATACATCAAGGCCCTCCTTCGACAACCAATCAAGCATTCAATTTTTAGTTTAGCGCTTTATTTTTAAGGTTGTTGTTACTCAAAAGGAAAGTGGCGTGGACAATATGGTGTTTTTACCGACTTTAAATTTATTCAAAGAGATCAATATGAAATCTTTTCATTTCGATGAAATCTACGCTACGAGAAGGGGAAAACATTCGTCATTACAAATGCACAATGTCTCAAAAAATCTGAAAACCATGCAATTCTGCTACTTCAAATGAAAGCTAGTTTCACTACCCAAAATCAAGAATGCATTTATCTTCTTTTTTTTATTATGATGTATACAGAAATTAAATACAAATCCTTCAATGTTCCACTACTTTCAATCATCAGAAAGAGTCTTATGCAGATGCAAAAGACACGAAGGAAAAGGGCTACAAACAAAGCATGCACTCAAGGCAGTGAGGTATGAAATAAAACAAGTAGAGACTTTTTCTAACAATAAATAACACCATCAAGTATTATACAACCAATCAATCATTCAAGGAATACAATAAAATTCAAAGAATAATCCAAGAAATGATAGGGAGAAAGAGAAATCACTCAAAATTGTCGTGTCAAAAAAGCAGCTAGAAAAGGGAATTTCACATTTCTGAAAAAGGTTTCAATCTCCAAGAAAGAAAATAGGGTGTGATAAGCATAAAAAAACATCAAAAACCAATCCAAACAACTTCACAAACCAACCACAAACTATGGGTAAATATCTCTGCAAAAAAGGTTGCAAAAGATTGAGCAAAAGAAGGAAAAAACTCTCAAAACAGAGACTAGCATTCCCTTGGAAGGGTGAAAAGAGTGTTGCAATGCTCTCTAAGACACTATAGGGGAGATTTGGAACTCTGGTATGGCCTACAGGGGGGCGTTGGTCCTCCCAGAAACTCAGAAAATAGTAAAACAAATGAAGAAAAACTCACCCAGAATGCATAAAAATTGGTGCAATTGCTAGTGAAGGTAGGAGAAGGCTAATGGATGATGAACAAACATTAAAAGTGATATGAAAGGTGGGAACATGGTAGGGAAAAACCAAGGAAAGACAAATCGATGTCGAACCCCAGTGGAGTCACCAATTTTTGTTACAGGAGAATCCCCATATGGACAAGTGGATTCCCTCTTGGGATCTAGACTCCTAAGACCAAGACAGAAAGGGTGTTAACATTGGTCACTGACATCCTTTTAAACCTATCTAAACTAATGTATAGAGAAGAGGAATAAAGGTGTACCTTTTTAACAATGTTCATCCTCCCACAGTCCGAACTGAGCTTTGATCCCAAAGCTCCTCGATAAGTCCTGCAAAACAAACAAAGACAGAACAAGCTTCCTATTCTACTAAGATTAGCTTGAAACTAGATCTATCTAATAGAGACAAGTTCATGTAGAATAAACACAACCTTGAAAGAAATAGGCCAAGCACATATATGTATTAATGAAAACAAGGCAAAGTGATTACAACCATGATGTAGATGCAGCAGCTTCACCAAGATCTCTTTGTCCAGACCCTTTTCTCAAGTAATCCACATAAAATGATGATGCTTCAATGATAAATATAACTTAAAATGGGGCACAGAGCATTGCAACACTCCCCCAAAAGAGGGTACATAGTTCTGGAACTCCTTGATAGTGTATAGGGGAGCATTGCCTTCCAAAATTGATTTTTGACTGGTTGTTTCCATGGAAAAAGACTTGTAATCTCTGTCAAATGATTTCTCCTCTTCAAAACCAGTCTTTTTAGTGTTCTTGATAATGTCATCCGAGACATGACATAGGCAAGATGAAAGTATGATTTTTCGACACCTGCAGCCAAAATGTGATAGTTGCAACATTGGTAATGATGACACTAGGCCATCATTGTAATGAGTAATTTTGATGTGTAACACACTAGTCTATATGTACATTTACATTTACAATTGGGGTTCGGCCTATGGGTATTACACTCTCCTTCTCTAGGCCCCTCTCTCTCCATATCTCTCTCTCTCTCTCTCTGCCCCTCTTTTCCTAAATCCATCCATCCCTCTCTCTCTCTTCTCTCACCCTCTCTTCCCCTATCTCTCGACCTTCATCCCTATCCCTATCTCCCTCTCTCCCTCATTCCTAGCCCATATCTCCCTCTCTCTCTCTTCATCCCTCCCTCCCCCCCCCCTCTCTCTCTCTCTCTCTCGCACACCCCTCTTCTCGTCATTCACTCTCTCCCTCCTTCCCTCCCCCCCTCTAACTCTCTCTCTCTCTACCTCCCTCCTACACTCCCTCCCTCATCTACCCCTCTCTCTTGCACTCCCTATCCCCCTATATTCTTCACTCTCCCCCTATGTCAATCTATCTCTCTCTCAAGAGGGGGAGATAGATCATAAGAGAGAGGGGGGGAGATAGAGAGGGGGGGAGATAGGAGAGAGGGAGAGAGACAGTATGTGTGTGGGGAGAGAGAGAGTGGGGGAGAGATAGAGAGAAGGGGTTAGATAGAGGGAGAGAAACATAAAAATAGGAAGAGAGAGAGGGATATAAATAACAAGAAAAAGAGAGGGGGGTAGAGAGAGAGATATAGGAGAGAGATAGAGAGAGAAAGAGGGAGAGATGGGGGAAGATAAAGGTAAAT
>ML781809.1:271144-296444 GCA_009831015.1 Picea engelmannii
AGGGAGAGAGAGAGAGAGAGAGAGAGAGAGGAAGATAGAGGGAGGGAGAGACAGAGAAAGGGATAGTGGGGGGTAGATAGAGAGAGAGAGAGAGTTATTTTGTGTTAATAGGAACACACATGCATTCCTATTCTTAAAAACACGCATGCATTTAAGGAACGTGCACATGCTTTAGGAATGTGCTCGTGCTTTAGGAACATGTCTGCATACCTAAAGTGTGTGCACACTATTTTCATTTCAATTTTTGTTTTCTGGTGGGAGTGACAACTCTAGATTACATGTTTGTTGAGTTGGTTTCCTCAGATTTAGCTTCAGGATGACAAACCTAGTTGTTTGGTTAACAAATACATAAAAACCTACATTTTTATGAATACCTCTCTATATCTCTATTTTTGACATTATTTTTCTATAGGCTACACAAATATGTTGTTGATGAAACTACAGACATGGATAGATTTGACTACGCAAATTCCAAATATATAGTTTTTTTTTTCTTAAATTAATATTGTTTACAATTTTTAACCTATTTTTGTCTTGACATATATCAAAATCCTAAAATACATACTTCTTTTATTTATTCTATAACTTTTTGTCAACTTAGCCATTTTTCAAATGAGTTATATGACGCATAAGAAGAGACCGATATCTACAATATGATTTTTTATAATGTTAAGACCCTCGTAGCCTGCACTAACGAAAGGCATTGTAATTTCAAGGATATATTGTCTTTCATAATTTAAAAAATATATAAAATTAATACTATAAATCTTGAAAAAACACACCGCACTAAAACAATGGGTTTTCCACAATTATACAAATTTTGAAAAGGAAATTCCATTGTTAAGGTACTCAACACCTGCACTAATGGAGACATATACCTTATATTTTTCTAGAAAAATAACATACCATTGTTAGAAAAAACTCAAATTTCACATAGTTATACACAATTTCTATAAATTAAAATTGTATATTCAGAAAGCTAATTGAATTTCCTACATTTCATCTTTTTACACCATATTCAAATTCATTGTAAAAGTACCTTGAATAATCCCTCCAAGTTAACATATTTTTGTTTTTCCATGTTTTCATTGCCACTAACACGTCATGAGAGACCATAATTATCTTGCACTCACCCAGGTGAAATAGGGAGAGGTTGGAGTGTGCCTGTATTTTTTACAATTTTTCCCTTATTTTGTTGACAAGTATCACATTTGGCCACAAAGGTGTGGATGTCCTATTTAGTGCCTTCCTAGAAAAGAGAACATTTGACCCATTCATACATTTTTTGAAAGCCTGAATGCCCAGTTGTTGGTGAAGCATGAACTTTTGAGAGAACAATGGATTTAAGTAGGGACTGGTTTCTTAAATACATGTGACCTTTATAGCGAAGCTCCTCATTGTGCCAAGAGTATCCTAGAGAGGCCTAGGGATGTTGTTGCAACTGTTGGATCAGGAAAGTATGTTTGGAATATTGGAACCATTCATGGTGAAAAACTTGCAACCAATCTAATACAATGAAAGAGAGGGAAAAGAGGGACCCTTCTTCTTCATATTTCCTTGAAAGTGAATCAACAACCACATTTATTTCCCTTCTTGTAAATGATCCCATAATCATAACCAAACATATTGGTCACCCATTTCTATTGCTTGAGGGATGAAATTATTTGTTTCAAAAAATACTTGAGGCTATGATGATCAATTTTAATTTTGTAGTGTTTCCCCAACAAATAAGGATGCGGGAGATCTATTGCTTGCAAAATAGCTAACATTTCATTTTCATAGGTGAATTTTCCCAAATGTTGCTCAGAGAGTTGTTTACTAGTGAAAGCCAAAGGTATACCATCTTTCTTAAGGATTTCCCCAAATCCTTTCCCTAAAGCATCACATTCTAGGACAAAATTATTGGTGAATTCAGGAAGTGCTAGAACAGGAGTCGTGCACATAACTTCTTTCAAGGCTTGGAAGGATTGATCCATTATGTGATTCCAAATGAAAGAATTATTTTTAAGGAGAGCAGTGAGGGGAGCTGCAATTTTTCCAAAATTATTAAAAAACTTGCGATAATATCCCATTAAATCCTCAAAACCTAGAAAAATTTTAAGATTTTTAGGACAATACCAATCCTTCACAGCTATGATTTTCTAAGGATTCACATGGACACCATACTTTCCAATAATATGGCCCGGGTATTCTACTTCATGATCTCTAAAAGCACATTTAGAATTTTTGAGGAAGAGTTTGTGTTGAGATAATAAGTGTAAGACTTGATCTACATGGGCCATATTGTCCTGCTAAGTTTTAATATAGATGAGGATATCATCAAAGAAAACTAAGACAAAATGACAGAGGAAAGGTCAGAAGACATGATTCATGAGACTTTGAAAGGTGGAGGGTGCATTACACAGGCTGAAGGGAATGACCAAAAACTCGTAATGGACCTCATTAGTTCTAAAGGAAATTTTGGGGATATGGACCTCTTTCATATGTATATAGTGGTAGCCAGAGCATAGATCAAGTTTGGTAAATAATTGAGCACTACTCAAATCATCCAAGAACTACTCAACTCATCCAAAAGGTCATCAATGATAGGAATGGGCAATTTATCTTTAATGGTAATTTTTTTGAGGGCTCTAAAAATAAGGCACATGTGCCATGCGCCTTCTTTATTGAGTACCATGAAAACAAGAGAAGAATAAGGGCTAGTACTAGGATAGATAAAACCCATTGCTAGCAATTCTTGAACAGTTTTCTCAATTTCATCCTTTTGGGTGAAGCGGTGATGGTAAGGACGAACATTGGGAAGAAGACTTTCAGTGACAAGGGGAATGGAATGATCATGGTTGCCATGGGAAGGGGGAAGTCCTTGTGTTTTGTCAAAAACAAAATCATGTTTAGAGAGGAGAGGTTGTATGTTAGGATGAACAATAGGGGAGGGGGTCTCAATTTCTTGAATGGCATGGAGTTGTGCAATAATGCTAGAGTGATATTTTTTGAATAATTTCTCCATTTGCTAGAAAGTGATGATCTTAGGGGAGCCTTCTGTGATTCCTTGGAACTGATATTGTTCTCCATCATTCTTGAAGTGCATCATTAAATCCTTTAAATCCATAGTTATGGGGAAAAGGGTGCACAACAATTCAACACCAAAGACAATGTCACAACTTCCCATGTCAATAGAAAATATATGAGACTTCAGGTGGTAATGACCAACTTGCAGGTGCACATTTCCCCCACATTTCATGGAACCACCATTGGCAATCATGAGTTGAAAATTGTTGAAGGCCCAGACATAGCACATGGTCTCTTAGTAAATGTGACTATGAATAAAATTGTGAGTGCTACCACTTTAAATTAGGATGATGAATTTCCTATGCTTGATATAGAAAATTAATTAAAGGTTTTGAGGAGTAGAGATACATGTGAGGGCATTTAGGGAGATAAGTGGATCAGATTCTAGGGGATCAGAGAGTGGGATATGATCATCTACTTGGGGTATATCTTTAGGAGGGGAATCATCGACATCCTCTTCAGAAACATCCTCATAAATAGCCATAAATAATTTTTTCTCCTTACACTTGTGCCCCGAAAAATATTTGTCATAACACTTATAGAAAAGACCCTTCAGTTGGCATTCTACAGTTTCTTCTATGGTTAATTTGTAGACCTTAAGAGGACAGGAAGGAGATTCGGGGGTGGTGGTTCAAAGATGAGGAATAAAGAAGGGTTTTATGTTTTGGGCAGAGACTACCTATTTTTCTTCCTTGGCTCAATGAGTGGCTTCAAGCCAGGTCAAGGGGAGATCCATTAGGACGTGGGATTATATGTCATATTTAAGGCCACTAATGAATCATTCATCAACGAAGTTGTCTAACATGCCATCTGTTCTGAAATCCAAGTGCTCAAAAGAGACAATATATTCTTCTACTGTATCAAACTGTTTCATATTGGACAAATGGCCCAAATAATGGGTGTCCATGTCAAATCATCCATAGAGGTAGACAACAAATTGGGTCCAAGAAATATACCATTAGTGTGAATTTTACCCTATTTCCACCATTTCTAGCATTCAAGATTCAAATAGAGGACACGGATACAAATTTTGGCCAAATAATCAATAATGCCATGTAATGAGAAATTATGTTCCATTTGTGTAACCCATCCTATGGGGTCTGAGCTATCAAATTTATTCACATCAACTTTGGGAAGACAGGGGTCATGATGAAGGGGGTTGGAATTAAAGTCCATGGTATGGGAGGAGTCAAATCCTTCTATGTGTGAAGGGTTGTTAGAGGAAGTAGGGCCCAAGGATTGACTCATCCGCTTGCTGAGGGTGTCTAAGAGGTAGTCAAATCGACCACTGAGGGAGTCAAATCAATAAATACGTTATTCAAATTTGGAATTGATGGAAGCAATTTTATAATTTATGGTCTCGATATTTTTGGTTTGCAAGGAAAGGATTTCCTGGTTGCGGGTGAGGGTCATTTGGGAATTAAACAAGCAAGAATTGGGCATGTGGCTCCACATATAAAAGGGTTACATGTGAAGGGTGCCATTATGATCAGTGTGAAGAGAGGAATCCAATGGAATATGTCTCAAATAAGGGTGTCGGGGAGGGTGGGTGGGTCCATGGGAAAAAAGGCTTATAATTTATGGGTACCACTATGATTCGTGTGAAGAGGAGAATCAAATGGGATAGGTCCCAAATAAGAGAGTTGGAAGGACCACTATACTCATTTTTTTTAAATCATACGAAGTTATACTCCATCCTGATGAATATTGCAAAGACTGAATGCCCAAATTGTTAACAAGGAAAATTTAATGTAGGAGGAAGGGTTGCGCTACAAAATTTCCCCTTTATCTCTGTTATGTTTTGTTATGGAAGAAATTGTTAAATTTTTGAAACCCTTGCTGCCAATCAACTTGTTGCATGCTTCTCCCGCCTGATTCGGACTTGCACCTGCCTTGATACCTGACTGTTGTTGCCTCGACCTTCAAACTTACCTTTGACCTAATATTGAACACCTAGATTTCATTTTCTATCACCCACCCGTATCTCTCTTTCCCTCCCTGGAGACAAAGAAAAAGCTACAGTTTTTTTTGCTTGCACAGTCCAACAGGGTGATCTCAAGATCGAGTGAAGGAGGTCTTGTCTATTCTCTTTGGCCAGTAAGTAGGGACAAGCAAAGGAAATCATTTCACCAACTTCATCATCGGACATTGAACCTACTAAAAAGCAGTTCACCATTTCTTTCTCTATCTACATTCACCCAAGTAGTATTCTTAACTTTGGGCAGTCGAGCTTGGTTGGCCATCCATTCATTCATTCATTGCTAGAAAGTTGATGAGTTCTACGGACAAGGGTTTTCCATGTGTTATAGCTCCTTGATATACTTGTGGGGTCAAACAATAGTACTTGGCCCAATATCTCAAGGCACCAACTAAGGAGGCTTGACCATACCCTTAGTCGTACTACCTGATTACCCAGGTACACAAGAGTGATCTTCCCGAGTGATGTTCTTGGTTCCCTTATAGCAGTTAAGGGGATGATAATATGTCATGGGGCTGATAATATGATCTATATTTGGTTTTAGAAAACTTATGGAATTCCCTATATACCCTAGGGTATGTGCCAGTGAATAGTTGTTTATAGGCACTGTCTAATATGATACTACTTGAAGCGGTACCAACAAGGACTACAGAGGCTTCCAAAAAGGTGAAACAATGTGTTTCGAATAAACCTTGAAACCATTTGTATTTATTGTGTAGTCCTCCCCATTTACAGTTTTACCCACCAAACGACATATATTTGTGCTTTAAACTTGCAGACAATACACATCTCTAGCTTGAAAAAAATTGTCTAAAATTTTTGCAGAGGAAAGGGATCTAATACCACTTATAAGGTACCAAATGTATTATGTAGAGCAGAAAGAGAATTATTATGATGAATACCAGCAGAAACAACAAAATATAGAGAACAATAACACCAGAAATGATACCTTTATTGATAGAAATCCAAGTTCACTTATCTCTTCGGAGTGGAACCTCTAGAAGAGCATAGCTCAATTATAAAACAATTCTCAAGACAAAACTTCCCCATGCCTTGTGCTCCTATTTATACTATTTCTATCCTCTAGTGAGCAGTCTAGAGGAAGATATTTCTAGAACCAAAAGCTTCTATTAAGTCTTCTTACGTTAGACATGTTCACATTATTGCATAGGTCGTATTTACTAATATAAGCATTTATTACATAGAAAACATATTAATCTACCTACTTGAGGGGTTAGGAAGGTTAGGTACTTAACACACCACATGGAATCCATAAGAGTTGTCACCTTGATATGTCACCACATGACACTAACAATTAGAACCACAAGGAAACCTAACATTGCATTTCCTTGTTCTGTAATTTTATCTTGTGGGTGCTCACATGAAGTTGATAGTAGAAAAAGTGGAAATGGGGTGTGCAACAACAAAATAGATAGGAACACGTATACATTCTTAGAAACATGCATGCATTCCTAATCATATAGTCTCGGTGCTCCACAAAATACCACACATGTTTTCCAACTCTGACTTTTTAGGAACGAGCATGCATGTTTCTAAAATCATGTCCATGTTCCTAATAACGTGCATGGTGTTGTGAAAAAAATATTTTTCCCAATGCATACCCTTCATCTCCAAGTTGGGATATCAATGAAATTATAGGATTTGAGTATCAAGTATGGGTACTAGGGAACTTGACATGATAAGGGAAGGAAAATTAGGCCTTAGTCCATAGAGGTTGATTCTAAGTATCAAGGTCCCTCGACCAACACCTTGAACCACCACACTTGGCATCCTAAGGGAATCCTTGTCTTCCAAGTAGTTATATGTGCATTGTTAGAATATTTTGAGCATTATTCATGAATCATGATGCCCTTGACATGGTCATGGTAGGAAAATGGTGATTGGACCCTAAAGTAATATTTTTGTAATGCATGGCTATGAAACACACCTCAAACCACCACACAAGACCTCTCAAAATTATCCCTTCCTTTGACTAGGAATATGGGTGTTGTTAGGGGATTTTTGACTCTAGGTACATGATTCTTTGGGCCCTAGACATATTTGAGGGATGAAACTTAGGCCTCACACCATAAAATTATAATATTCTAAGAATCAAGGTTTAATAATGGCACCTTGATCCACTACACATGACCTCATAAGCATACCATTATGGTATACAATGGGGATATTGATGATATTATGAAGTTTTAAGAACTAGGTATGGGCCTCAGTGTCGCAGATATGGTTAGGGGGGAAAACCTAGGTCTTAGGAAATAAATTAAGATTATAGGAATTAATATGCAAGAAAAACACATGACCTTCAAAGGGGATACTTGGCCTCTAAGTAGAGTTATGTGCATCGTTACAATTTTTTAGCACAAGTTATGGATCAAGGGTTACTCAAAATGGTGGCAGAAAGAAACCTACGATTTAGGAATTTAAGGAAGATTCCATGCATCCAAGGCCAAAAAAAACACCTTGAATCCACACACATTATCTCCCAAGTGTATCATTTATCTCTTAGTGGGCATATTGGCACCATTAGGGTTTTTGGAGAAGTAGGTATCAATTTGAATACTTGGACCAAGGTAAAGTCATGAAATTTTCTTGGTAGGCCTAAAATTTAGATTCCAAGGCTCAAGATCCATTATTGAGTTCTTAAACCACCATAAATGATCTCTCTATGGGATATTTGTCCTTTTAGTTTCAATATGGACACCACTAGAAGGTTTTGATCACTCTGTATAGGTCGTGGGGCAATAAACATTGTCAAGGGAGGAAAATCAAGCCTTAGGACCTAAAGTAAGCTTCCAATCATCCAACTCCAAGAAAAATGCCTCAAACCACCACATGTAATGTCTTGAGAGTATCATCTCCATCTTAGTTGGGATATGAGAATCATTAGAAGGTTTTTAGCTCTAGGTATGAGTCTCGTTACCCTAACCATGGTTGGAAGAGGAAAATCATGCCTCAAGCCCTAAAGGTAGTTTCCAAGGCTGAAGGGACATGAACGAGGACTTCAAACATGACATGGGACATTTCTATGGGATACTTGACCTTTAAGAGGGGATATGGTCTCTATTGGAAGGTTTTTAGCACTAGATTTGGGTCACGGTGCCTTGAACATGGTTGGGAGATGAAACCATAGAATTAGGCCCTATAGAAATATTTTAGGCATTTGGGCCAATAATGTCACCTCAAACATGGGTCTCTAGGCCACAAACTTGGTCAAGGGAGGAAACATGAACCTAAGGCCGTAAAGGAAGCTTCTATCCATCTAAATCCAAGAGGAATGCCTTAAACACAACCACACATGGCCTCTTGAGGGTATCATTGGCCTATGATTCAGGATGTCAGTGCCACTAGGTTGTTTTGAGTAGTAGGTATGTGTCCCAAAGACCTGGAAATGATATAGGGAAGAAGGTCGTGCCTTAGGTCCTAAATAAATTTTTGAGGCATCTAGGGCCCTAGATACCTCAAATATTTATTTAGTACCTAAGGCATGGCCTCTTTCCCTAGGTCATTTCTAGGGTCTTGGGACACAAGTGTGTACTACTCAAAACCTCCTAGTGGCACCGACATCTTGAATCATAGGTCAAGGATACCCTTTGGAGGACATGTGTGGTTGTTCAAGGCATCCTTCTTGGCCATGGATGGATAGAAGCTTACTTTAGGGCCTAAGGTTCATGTTTCCTCCCTTGAAAATGTCTAGGGCCTTGAGACCCATGTTTGAGGTGACTTTATTGGTATGATATGCCTAAAATATTTCTTTAGGGAATAAGGCTAGGGCTTAAACCCCCAACCATCTTTAAGGCATCGTGACCCAAATCTAGTGCTAGAAACCTTCCAATAGATCCCATGTCCCTATTAAAGGCTAAATATCCCATAGAAAAGTCACATGTGGTGGTTCAAGTCCTCATTCATGTCCCTTTAGAGTTAGAAGACAATTTTAGGTCTTGAGGCCTAAGTTTCCTCCCTTAACCATGGTCAAGGTTGCTCTGGATGCCTCAAAGTTTTCTTTAGGACCTAAGGCATGGCATTCTTCCCTATATCATTTCCAAGGTCTTAAGATATATATGTACTTATCAAAACCACCTAGTGGTATTGACATCCCTAATCATAGGCCAAGGATACCCTCATGAGGCCATGCATGTTGAACTTATGCTTATACTAAGAGGGGGGCTGGGTGAATCAGTATAAAATACTTTTTACTTTATTTAACCATTCATCAATCATTCATTAATTGAGAAACAATAATCACATCTAAACTCAAATCACAATGCACAGAGTTTAGCATGGAAACCTAATCGGGGAAAACAATAAAACTTATCTTTATAAATTCATGTAGGCACCAACCTACTATTACAAAGATTGTATGCACGAACCTACTAGAGACACCAATCTTCTCAATTGAGCACCAAACCAACAATATGTAGACACCAATCTACTAGAGACACTAATCTCCTCCACTGAGAGCCAACCTAGAAGCACCTATAGGCACCAACCTACTATTACAATATTTGTAGACATCGACCTGTTGGAGACACCAACCCCCTCACCTGAGCACCAACTCAACAAGATATGTGTAGACACCAATCCAAGATATTCATACACATATTACTTCTTAATTCAACTTTGTGCTTCATTCCATAGACAATCCTTCGAACCATAGTCACATGTAGCCTTCATGCCCTAGCCAACCTCATAGCATCATTCTAGAATATAACCACTGACAGTAACATCACAACCTCAAAATAGTGTACACGGAAGAATCACAGTGATGAAAACATCACAATATGGAAATAGCACATACAATATCATCACATTGATGACAACATTCTTTAAATTCATTCCTGCAGAACTCTCCCCCATTATTTGTCCTTAGCACCTTAATTCGTTTCTCTGTTTCATTCTCAACTAGAGCCTTAAAATATTTAAATCTATCAAAGACTTCAAATTTATTCCTGAGGAAATATATCCAAGTTTTCCTCGAGAAATTCATCTATAAATGAGACATAGTACATAGATTTTCCCAATGATGGGACAAACACAGGTCCAAAAACATCACTATGAACTAGCTGTAAAATTCCTTCTGCCCTCGTTGCACCAGAGGGGAATCTTACCCGATTTTGCTTCCCATATAGACAATGTTCACAGAAATCAAAATATAGAGAGAAATTAGACATACCTTAGACCATATTTTTACCGTGTAGTAGTTGAAGGCCCTTCTCTCCGATATGCCCCAGTCTTTGATGCCACAACATAAACTTTTCTCCAGAGACTGTAGGAGTTCTTTCTTCTTCAACTTCAATATCAAGAACAATGGAGCTATTACACCCATCACTAATAGTGCTTCCTAGCAGCTTATACAGAGTTCCAAACCTAACTCCCTTCATCAACACCATTGCTCCTCGAGCCATCCTGCAAATTCCCTTTTCAAAAATTGTTTTTACCCCAGCATCTTCCATTTTTCTTACAGAAATAAAATTTTTGGCCATACCTGGGATGTGTAGAACACCAGGCAGTGTTCTAATCCTTCCATATATGAGTCTCAACTTGACCTTTCCTTTTTCTATGATTCGGGTTTTCGAATCATTACCCAAGAAAACATTACCTCCATCATACTTTTCATATTCGCAGAACCACTCCCTGTGGGGAGTCATATGAAAGGATGCACCTGAGTCAATCAACCATGCCTCATGATCTGCATGTGTGCTTGAAGAGGTCAAGTACACATCCCTGCCTTCTTCCTTGGAGGTCTTTTCTTCTGTAGAAGAAGATTCTTCAAATCCATTCTTTTTCTCAACTTTGGAGCTACATTGCTTTTTGTAGTGCCCTTCTTTTCCACACCTCCAACATACCCTTTCAAACTTTCCAGGAGATTTAGATCTACCCTTAGACTTAGATCTCCCACTTGAGAAATTAGATATATTTCTTTCCTGGGAACGTCCTCTTGCAAATAATGTGTCTGTGCTATGTCCTTCCATATTCTTTCGTCTCATCTCCTCTGACAACAAGGACGAGAACACTTCTTCAAACTTCAAAGATGTTGTATTACTACCTATGGCCACAACCAGAATATCCCACGAGTCTGGTAAAGAACACAAAAAAATGATACATTTATCTTCATCTGAAATTTTAATATCAACAAATACTAACTGACTTACCATAGTATTGAATGCATTCAAATGCTCTGCCACCGAGTCTCCATCTCTCATCCTCAAGTTATACATCTTCTTTCTCAGGAATAGTTTATTTACCAAGGACTTAGACTGATACAACTTCCCCAACTTTTCCCATAAATCCTTGGTTGTAGCTCCCTCTGACACATTCAGTAATACTGAATCGGAGAGACACAGTCGAATTGTGCTCTTTTCCTTCCAATCCGTCTTTTTCCAGTCATCTGCAGAAGTTCTTGTAGGTGCAGTACCTGGATCTACCGTGATCCACTAATATCTGCCCACCAAAAGATCTTCCATCTTGAGCTTCCACAGCTCAAAGCTTTTCCCATTAAACTTCTCAATCTCCATCTTCGAATTGCTTGCCATTTCTTTTCACCTGAAAAGCAATACCGCAGATGTCCCACTGTAACAAGGCTTATCACAGTCCTGAGCCAAACTCTTGACGACAAAGGTGTCCCCCTGAAGCTAATAAATCTCTGATACCAAATGTAAATTATAACCTTGTACAATATCTACTACAAACTAATATTCAGAAAAGAACAGAAAAGATACAATGGCAAATACAAACATTACACAGAGATTTTTCACCTGGAAACCCAAATCGGGAAAACTAACATATATTACATTCATACATTGTGTTACATTGTTGACAATACAATATACATATAGGAGCCAGTGGCATCCAAAACCCTAACCCAATGACCTGGATTAGTCCAAAACCCTAATTCCTTAACCGAAAATAGAAAACCATCGACAAAAAACCATGTGTCGAAAAACCACCTAAATAAAATGTGGTCTTGAAAGTATGTCATCCTGGTAATATGTCGTCCTGGTAATATGTCATCCCAGAAATATGTCGTCCCGGTAATATGTCGTCCCGGTAATATGTCGTCCCGAAAATATGTCGTCCCGAAAATTTGTCGTACCAGTCTGAAAAAAAATTCGGGGGTGCTACCCCTGAACCCCCACGCGGGGGCTCCGCCCCCCTACAACCCCCTCTAACCCCCATGCACACCCGGCACAGATGCTCAAACACTACTACTCATGCAAATAATATAACACATACCCAATAGAGAGGACACCACACATACCCAATGACCTGGATTAGTCCAAAACCCTAATTCCTTAACAGGAAATAGAAAACCATCGGCAAAAAACCATGTGTCGAAAAACCACCTAAATAAAATGCGGTCCTAGAAATATGTCGTCCTAGTAATATGTCGTCCCGGTAATATGTCATCCCGAAAATATGTCATCCCGATAATATGTCGTCCCAAAAATATGTCGTCCCGGTGTGAAAAAAAATTCAGGGGTGCTACCCCCAAACCCCCACGCGGGGGGCTCCACCCCCCTGCACACCCGGAACAGATGCTCAAACACTACTACTCATGCAAATAATATAACACATGCCCAACAAAGAGGACACCACACATTTTTTCCTTCAGTGGGTGCCTCTAATCCATTCAGTTGCCGAAGGTTGTTCCTTTGACTGGGCTAAACTATTATTTGATAGTTTGACTAGTCGAGTTACAGAGTATCGAGAGAAGAAGGAGAGCGGAAAGATCGCTTCATTCTTTATGTCCGTGTATATCATGGATGCCATGTGTTTTCTGATGCCTTTTCCCTTAATGAGTTGGAGCTGGACTCCATCGGAAGCTGAGCCCATCCACATCTAATATTCAAAGTTGTGGGAAGACAAAGCTTCAGATTTTGTATATGAAATCTTTAACTAGGTAATGGTACCATTGCACATCACTATCTTCAGCCACCCGCCACCCAGGATCTCATATAGTATCGTGATAAATCTGAGCAGTATAGTTGATTGGTACGTGGAAGCAGAATTTTCATATCTCAGGGTTTTCGGTGCTTCTGTTCCTCTGCATGCCTCACTACTATTCATACCCGATAGGCTGGCTTGTCATGATATTTCTAGGTAAACCGTAATTGGTTGCATAAGCAAGGAACTTAAGGGATATTCTAAGAAGGTATGGCCACCTTTTCCTATTCATTTAAATTCCTATTCTTTGTTATATTTTGGGCATGCTAAAGCTGAGGCAGCAGCCCTGGAAGACCTGAAATTGGTTCATGTCGAATTCAAGAAGTACGATCCACATATGGTCGTAACTAATCACTTAGCCAATTGTGGGATTAAAAGGTTTGAGCACGAAAATTCACCCTCGGATGACATTTTCCGAGGCACGAGATCTTATGCCGAGGTTTTGGCTCAGATACAAGACCTAGCACGTGAAGAAAGGGCCGATGTTTTAAAATTCCAAGAGCATCGGCGGAGTTGTCTTCCCCCATTATTGTGGGGTGAGAATCCAATAACAATAGAGGTGCAACAAAAAGAAGCCAAAGGCTCAAAAGATTCAGCACCCAGATAGGAAGAACACCAGAACAGGGAAGAGAAAACTAGGAGCCCGAAACCAGAAATGAAAACTCCTGATCCGCCGAAAAAGTAGAATCCAGTTGCCACTCCAGGCCAATCAGCTAAGAAAATCGAAGATCCCATTTCCTCCATTACTCCCTTATAGTAAACTCAAGGGAACATAGACGCAGGGTGGATTTTCAATGAAGAATTGAGACCTATAAGGATGGAAGAGCTCCCTCCAAATGAGTTCTTTTTTGATAAAAAGAGAAAAGTTGTGGCAAAAAGAGAATTCTATCAAGAAGCAGGATCAATGGCCAAGAAATTTAAGGTGTTAACCGATGAGAAAGATATGAAGAAAGAAGATTTTGCGACAGAAATAGCCAGGACATTAGGGGCATTTTCCACAGCAAACCAATTTTCAGTCGGGGTTTTGAAAAATCAGCTGAAGTGAAAAAATCACCTCATTAAAACCTTAGAAGCTAAGCTAGCCACAGCAGAGGAAGCTGCCAAGGACCAGGCGAACATAGGAATAGAACAAGCAAGAATTGCCAACAAAAAGAAAATCGAGTTGTTCAAAGCTAAGCTCGAACAAGCAGAGTTGGTAGCTCAGACCAGTCAAATACAGGTAGGCCAACAAAGAGACTTGATTAAGAAGCTACAGGTTAGATTAGAGTTCTCCGAAAGCCAAGTTGTAAATATCAGGATATTCTAGTCCCAGGCTATGGAGATTCGGAGCAGAGTTTCTACAGCCCAGTGAAGTTTACTTTCCAAGGTAAAGACGATTCAAGACAACTGCCTGCTTGTTGATCAAGTTTTGGAAAACTTATCTGTCAGAGAGAGAGAAGTTGGAGTAGCTCGGGTCGCATTTCAAGAGGTTGTAATAGCTACAACAAACAGGGAATCGACAAATAGTTCCGAGTTTTCCATTTCGGAACAGACCGGAGGTAATATTTTTTTGAAAGAATGGGAACGCAGCATATCAGAAGGCAAATTGAAAGCCAAGAGGATAAGGAAATCCTGGGAAGAGGCCTTCGGTTCTATAGATGGAGATCTGTTAGGCATTGATAGTGAGAGCAATGTTGAGACACTGAAACAAATGAATATAGTGAAATTCTCGCTTGATATAAATGAGAAAGAAGAAAGAGATTCGGCCAAAATATCACAAGTAACTTTGGTAGACTCAGTTCAAATAGATAAATGGATTATTAAACCAAGTGTGTGATTGTGCACTATCGACACCCTAGACCGATAGATGGAAGAAAGGTTACCAAAATTAGTCATAGATTGTTATATTTGTTAGGCCAATTTTCAAGTGAAACCTTCTAAGTTGATATCTCGGCTGGTGGAAAAATGTGTCACTTGTACCTAGCATGCAAAGGGGAAAGCTTCTGGTGCCAAATAAAGACAGAGATAAAGAAATGAAATGATTTATCTCCTTCTTGTTGTAACTGAAAATCCTGGAACGATTGAGATTCCATCATATGTAAATCTATATAAATATACAATAGAAGGAAGGAACAAGGGTTGGACCTTTATGGGTCGATTGTGAAAGAGATTTTTCTCCCTCAAGAGTTAATACAAAGAAAATCTGAAGATTCTCGATTCCGTCACGACTGTGTTATGAGTTTGTTTCCTTTTATTTCATATTTTATTTCATTTCATATATATGTTTGATGAATGCTTCGCTATAACTTAGTACAACCTCTATTATAGTGAATAAATTTTAGCTTTCTATATTGTTTACCATTTTTCCTCTGTACCGGCTATCAGTAGGTATAAGACCAGTGAGCATTTTAGATTCCTATATATATTTTATGCTTCATCGGGTTATTTCTTTGCCTTTTTCTTCTTCTGTTTATAAGTGACATTCTCCCTTGATAGGAGCCTTACATGATAGACAGCTTAATGTTTTCTCACACCTCATACATATTTGTTAAAATATAACTCAGTTATGGGAAAGGGCCTTTGGTTTGCACCCTATTTTCAATATTGGAGCTATAAACTCTCCTTTATATGACCGAAATCGAGACAGCATCTAAAAAATTATTGAGATTTTATTATCATTATGTTCCTCCATGACTATCCCTGCGACAAGACAGCCTAATATCCAACCCGGACTATCAGATCAAACACATATTTCATTAAATCTTTTTGATACTATTATTAAAACAGCCACTACCTGGGTGGAACTGGAACGTTCGTGGGTAGAGATTGAAAGAGACATAAACATCCAGGAATAGTTGGAAGCTAGACAACAACCTAGAAATCGGCCCTAGCTTCCCTTGCCGAAGGTTGACATTTCTTCCTTCTCTACCCCTTACTCACTTTCGGATACCTAGACACTGTACTTCTAAGACTTAAGTACAGAATCTGGAACAACAACTTTTTGGTGCCGTTGTCGGGGATCAAAGTTACGAAAAAAAAAATCCCTGGGAAAATGACATTTTTTGTTGAAAGTGTCACCCTTTGATAGTGAACAAAGAGTGCACACCTTTTAAAGGCTTTCCAATATTTCAGTTGGTGACTCCACAATTAATAATATAGCATTCGAATGAAGGAATACCAGGCCAAACCCGAATCGTAAACAGACCACACCCGTTACCGATCCTGAGAAGATTTTAAAGTCGAGAGGCTCTCTTAAGCTGACCCCTGCAGTCTATCAGCTTAAATACCCACAATTGAAGACCAAGAGCTCTTCTGAACCCTCAACTTCACGCAACCCTCTTTTCAACACTAAGTATATAACATCAAACTGCTCTGAAGTTAGAAGTGAAACCCGTCTGATAACCTCTGTAGTACACAAAGGAAACATTCTTGTAGAAAATTCATCTGTTGTCGATATATCGTCGACCCTTCAGTGAAATTTCATGACCTCACCCAGTCTCAAAGAATATTTCACACATCCAGTTTCCACACCTGTTGGTTCCCCTGACTACATCTCTTACAATTCCAAATATCCAAGCCCCCGCATCCCTTACCAGTCATCCTCGGATTTTTTGCCCAGCGAAGAAAGTAAAGATTCACCTTTAATATTCCAAAACCCCCTTTACAACTTTCCACTAATATCAATGGTATCCACCGGAGGAGGTGGTGGGGGTCCTCCTAGAGGAGGAGGTGGGGGTTCTCTTGGGGGAGGATTTGGAGGTCAAGGGCATTCCCCCCTCCCAGAGTGTTTTCTAAAGTGGTAGCAAGATATGCTCCTTTGGTATTGTCCATTCCTTTGCACGACCTTCCCAAAAATTATATAAAAAAATTGACAAAATTCACTGGGGAAGGAGATCTGAGGCAGTCGAACACATAAATTTATTTGATCAATCCGCAGACATCCTAGGTCTCAAACATGAAGATGTGTATTCGAGGCTTTTCATCCAAACCTTTGAAGGTCAGGTTTGAACTTGGTTTCGGAGTCTACCTACAGGATCTGTCTTGTCCTATGATGCCTTGGAAGATGCTTTCCTTAGACAATGGGGAAAAAGAAAGGACCACCGATACTATTTAACCAAGTTTGGGTCTCTAAGAAAAAAGAATTCAGAAACAGTTATGGATTTTATTTAAAGATTCAACAAGTTGTATAACAAAATCCAAGCCGAGGTTAAACCGTCCCAACCCGCAGCCAAAGTAACTTTCGCAGGGGATTTCGAACCAGATTTCGCACTTCTTTTATGGGAAAGAAGGGGATCTACTCTAAACTGAATGCAATATGATGTTGTAGAAATTGAGTCAAATATGATGGCTTCTGGTAAGTTAAAAGCCAAAGTAGAAGCGGGAAACTGAGAAACTAGATGCTTTAGACAGAAAGCAGGGTCGTCAGGGTCTAATAGATACACAGATGACAAAGTAGACGATATGGACAGGATAATTAAGGAGTTGTCTAATAAGATATCTAGGATGGAGCTAGAACAGGACAAAGCCGATTCTTTCACCAAAAAGGATTTCAGGAGGAATCCCAATCCCCGAAATCAGCAAAGACAGATAAAAAATGAAGATCAGAAAATACGAACTCCCCTAAAGAACGAAAATTTTATAGGAGGGAATGATCTCCAAGATTTTGGAGATTTAGATGATGATGTCATGAACTTGGGTGATGACTGTACACAACCTTATCTAAATAGAGAGGATTATGAAAAATCTCTAAACACTCAACAATCATCTATTGAGGGTGAAGAAAGAGATTATACTGACCTTTGTAGTTATCAATAAGAAACCGATATGATAATGGTCAAGGTCCAACCTAGGTATAAATTGAGATCCAAGGGTAAGCCTATTTCAACTACTCAACCTAAGAAAATTCTCCCAAGAGGTAAAACTTATGAGCCTACCCCAGAAGAAACCTTGTTACCTAACAGCAAAGCGAAAGTAGTAAATGTGCAAGAACCCGAAGTGGAAAAGGTTGAGACTAAAACACAGGAAACCGAAGCAGCTAATACAAATACACCTTTAACCAAGATCATGAGTAATAAGGTAGTCCAGACAAATACGTTGGAAAAGAAGGATTCGGAAGTCCCAACTAGAGAAATGGACAAGGTGAGCAGAGTTTTCAATTTTGAAAACGAGATAAATAAAATTAAGATCCGAATTCCTCTGGTAGAGTTAGCGAAAAACTCAGTTTATCGAAAGCAGATTACCAAAGTGATAGGTGTTTCAGAGCTAGAAAGCCAATATGACGTTTTGAACCTAGAAGATGATAAGCCCAACATCACTTTTGGTCCACATTTTGAAGGAGCCAAAGACACTATTGCTCCCTTTTATATCACCTTAAATGTATACGTTCAACTGCTACATAATTGCATGCTAGACTTCGGAGCCTCACATAACGTGATGCTTAAAATTATTATGGACACATTGGGTCTCCAGATCACTAGACCTTACAAATATCTTTACTCATTTGATTCAAGAAAAGTTAAGTGTATGTGAATGATAAAGGATTTAGTAGTCACCTTGGCACAAGTCCTAGTTAAGAGCATCTTGATGGATGTGGTCATTGTTGATATTCCCCCCAAGTACAGATTATTGTTGTATAGGTCATGGGGAGCCAAGCTAGGGGGTTCTCTTCAAATGGATATGACGTACGCCATGATTCCTGTGTTTGGTGGGAAATTTACTTGGTTGTACAGGGAGACGAGGTTAGCATATACAGTAAGCAACCCTCAAAATCCAAACAATTTTCCTATTTACATTGCAGATCAAGATTTAGGAAATTGTATCTTATCTTTTGACGATGGTTTAGATGGTTGCATAGAGGAAAATGATATAGAGAATGAAGAGTCAGGTTACATGATCGAGGATATGTGTAACATCGGTATCTGGAAAATGTTTTTTGACGGTTCCTTATCTTGCGAAGGGGCTGGTGCAGGAGTGTTTTTTGTGGCACCTGAATAAAGGTTCATTGTCCCTTTTTCTTACATACTACAGTGGGATATAGATTATACTAACAATGTATGCGAATACGAAGCCTTGGTCTTAGGATTAGAGGCTGACAGGAGGCTAAAAATAAAAAACCTAGAGGTATACGGAGATGTGGAGTTCATAGTCAAACAAATAAATAGGCAATACCAAGCCAAGCATCCCAGATGAAGATCATACAGAAATTGTGCTTGGGATCTAATGGAAAACTTGTTCTCATCTGTGAATGTCCACTTCATCCCACGCATAGAAAACTTACAGGCTGATGCATTAGCTAAAGCATCTTCAACTTTCACTCCTCCTACAACCTTTAAATTGAAGTATCACATAGAGATAAGACACAGACCATCTATACCAGATAATATCAAGCATTGGCATGTTTTTGAGGATGATGAACAAATTAAGAAGTTTCTTGAAGCAGTAGGTTAATTTTCTGAAACTCACGCAGATCAAGAAAATTAGAATGACCATATATGGATCATGCAATAAGGGGAGGACGCTCAAGCTTTCCAAGACAAAATCGCAAATCATTGCATCCTGGTCCTAAAAAATAACCATATTCTGAAAGGACTGATCTATGGAAAGACTATTTTATCAAAACGACATACCTGTAAAATCCAACTTACAACCCCAACCAAAAGAGGTTGAGGACTATGACATAGGAACCAAAGAAGAGTCCAGGATGGTTAAAATATCTAAACTCCTCCCCCCTAAAATAAAAGGAAAGTATAAGGACCTACTCAGACAATTTAAATAAGTTTTCACCTGGTCTTACGACGAGTTAAGAACCTATGACACTACCGTTATCGATCACAAGATACCTCTAAAGCCTGGGTTCAAACCCTTTTTACAAAAGCTTAGGCAGATCAACCCCATTTTATTGCCTATGGTCAAGAGAGAAGTGAAGAAGCTTTTAGAGGTGAAAATTATAGTACCTCTAAGATATTCCGACTGGGTGGAAAACCTGGTCCTGGTCAGAAAAAAGAGTGGGGAAATTACATTGTGCGTGGATTTCAGAAATCTAAATAAGTCCTCTCTTAAAGACAACTATCTGCTGCCTAAAATGGATCACATGCTAGAAAAGGTAGTTGGGGTGAATAGAATGTCTATGATTGATGGTTTCTCTAGATATAATCAAATTTCCATGAATGAACAAGATAAAGAAAAAACAGCTTTTTACTACCCCTTGGGGTACGTTCATGTATGATAAAATGCCTTTCGGTTTCATGAATGCAGGAGCCACGTTCCAATGCGCTATGGATATCGCTTTCATCGGAGAGAGGGATAAGTTCGTAGTCATCTATCTTGATGATTTAACGGTTTTCTCCAAACACGACGAAGAGCATTTGGTACATCTTAAACAAACATTTGAAAAATGTCGCAGGTTTGGTCTGTCCTTAAACCCCAAGAAATCACACTTCGCCATGCAAGAAGGTAAACTTTTGGGTCATATTTTATCTAAGTATGGAATTAAGATTGATCCTAAGAGGATTGAAGCGACAGACACTATAAACATTCCTAGAAATGTAAAAGAAATTCAATCTTTCTTAGGAAAAATAATTTTTTTACGAAGATTTATCCCAAATTTTGCTGAAATTGTAAAATTGATCACAGATATGCTAAAAAAGAATAGCGAAGTAAAGTGGAAAACAGAGGCCAAAGCGTCGTTCACAAACATTAAGAAATCCATAGCTGAGGCACCTATATTGGCAAGCCAAATTTCTAATTTTCTCATTTGCCTCCGAACACACGATTGTTGCAGTGCTCCTCCAAAAAAACGAAGAGGGTTTCGAACAGTCGATCACCTTTTTCAGCAAGAGCCTCAGAGACGCAGAAATTAAATATGATATAACAGAAAAACAAGCGTATGCCATGGTAAAAGCACTGAAGGTATTTAGAACATATGTATTACACTCCAAGATAATCACGTACATACCTACAAGTTCTGTGAAAGATATTTTGGTACAACCAGACAACGATGGGAAATGAGGACGATGGCTTGCCAAGATTCAAGAATTTGACCTGGAAATCAAACCTACTAAACTGATAAAGGAACAAGGCCTAGCCAAACTTTTGGCTGAATCAAATCTCAGAGCTCTGGATATAAACTGCCTACAGGAATGTGAGGGATTCATGAACATAAACGAGCTTGATGAACGAACAAATACAATTAAGATCAAGGAGAAGTTTGTATCATCAGAATGGTACAGAAACATAGTATCCTACCTGCCGACTCTAAAATTCCTGAGTGAACTATCGCCATCAAAATCCAGGAATTTAAATCTTCATAAGGTTAAGTATTGTATTGCCAAAAATCAACTATATTGGAAAGACCCACTTGGTTTCTTGTTAATCTTCTTCGTCGAATCAGAAACAGAAAGGGTTATAAGTGAATTTCATGAAGGAGTGTGTGGAGGACATCACGCTTGGAGGGCCACAACTTACAAAATTCTGAGGACTAGGTATTACTATCCAAAACTTTTCTCAGATGTTAACGCCAAGGTCCGAGCCTGTAACCCTTGTCAGCTATTTGCAGGCAAACATAAACTCTCAGCGCTACCTTTAGTTCTGGTCAAAACTGAAGCCCCTTTTCAACAATGGGGGATAGATTTTATAGGAGAGATTAATCCACATTCTAGTGCCCAACACAAGTGGATCTTAATTGCCACAGACTACTTTACTAAATGGGTGGAAGCTATTCCAACCAAAAGGGAAACTGACTCGGTGGTAATATATTTCTTAGAAGACAATATCTTGTCAAGATTTGGCTACCCCTAAAAGATAGTCACAGATAATGCCCAAGATTTCAAATCTATGGCTATGATCATCTTCTACCAAAAGTATAATATCATTCTTGGCCATTCTACTACGTACTAACCCCAAGGAAATGGACTGGCTGAGTCATCTAACAAGAGCCTGATCAATACAATTAAGAAAGTGTTGGATGAAAACAAAAAGTCTTGGAATGTGCATTTAAAGTACGCCTTGTGGGAGAATCATATGGGCACTAAAAAGTCTATTGGCATTTCCCCTTTTCAGATGGTATATGGGATAGATGTGGTGTTACCTGTAAATTTAGCACTCCCCATGATGAAATTGTGGCAAGATCAGAAAGAAAAACCTAATCATGTCACCAGGAGGATAAACCAGTTAATCGAGGTTCAACAGCACAGGGTCTGTAATGATCCCAAGCCAAATTCTTTCTTGGAATCACTAACTACTACTAATTTATTGAGTTATTAAGTGCATACAAGATTCATCAACACATGGATATCACAATATATTCAAGATGTAGAAGCACAAGAAAAGATCTGACCTTTTTATTATGTGCAATGTAAGATCAATACAATAGATGGTCGATATGGCATAAACCTCAGATGGTCGTACAAGCAATAGATATGAGCTTCTACAAAATGCTCCCGACAATACAAAATAAGCCTCCAAAGGCTAGATCTACAATGAAGACTAAATCAGGAAGATCTGAGCCGTACTAACGCTCAACCTCCAAGCTGGAAAGTGCCACATCCTGCTAGAATGTAGAAGCCCTGAATAATTCTTCCCTGCTACCAAAAGTGTCCGATCATCCCAAGAAATATGCCAAATGATAGATCGAGAAACTGTAAGGAAAACCCAGATGTCCAAATTCCGAAATCCACTCTCAAACCCCGTAGATCTGAATTCTCCACTGAATGGTGTGCCCCACTGGATGACTGAAACCTTAGCTGGTTCGTCCCTGATGAAGGAGGCCTCCAAATGCTCTAAAAATCTCCAAGAATATATATCAGGCTATGAGAATCCCGTGGGAGAATTTTTGAGCTCAGATCTCAAGCAGATCTCCCTAGATCTGAGTTTTACTGAATCACAGGACGTCCATTATGGCTCCACAACATCCCAATCTGCATACAAATATAGAACGATGATAACCCTCCAGAAAATCCCTCAAACTGATGGTCCTTCCCTTGCAAAAAAAACCCAACTGTCAGAATGGCCCCAGGCCCTCAGGATAAGCTCGATCGAACCTCCCTCGATAATATGGCCCTGAGACTAGAATGGTGTGGAGGAGTCTTTCAGCCCTGAGACCAAGTTGTGGAACAAGGTGAGTGGATATTTCACCACTGAGTTTCTCACAAGGGTTTGTACAGCAAAACCCCCAAACTGAATGCTCAAGAGCAATAGCAAATGCTAATCCAAAAAAAGAATGAATAATAGGTGCACCCCACTTATACTTTTCCTTCTAATTCTTTGTTGAGTTAGGTTAACTCCCAGGGTTAATCTTCTATTCTTCTATTGAGTTATCTTTTACTCCTTTATCCTTTTCCTTTCTTAAGTCAACTTAAAAATATAACTTTTAACTTCTTGACTTTTCCCCCCTCAGTGTGAGACTATGAACTAGTGGGGGTGCCCAGGCCACTGAGTCTCCTCATCACCTCTCTAAGAGGTGGGGGACATTACAGTCTCCCCTGCTTGAAATTGCTTGTCCTCAAGCAATTCCAAGCCTGCTTCTCTAACCACGTGCTCCTACTCCCAAGTGGCATCCTCAATGGGTAAATCCTTCCACCTAATCAGATACTCCTTGATGCTTCAGCTTCAGAGCCTCTTCTCTCTGACTTCTAACACCTCCTCTGGAATCAAAACAAGTTGTCCCTCCACATCCATGGGAGGCAATGCCTCAATAGGCCTGATGTGTTGATCAAGGGCCTTTTTAAGGCACAAGACATGGAATATGTTGTGAATTTTGCTACTCTGTGGAAGCTCCAGCTCATAAGCTACTGCCCCTATCCTCTTGCTGACTCTGTAAGGTCCAAAGAAACATGGTTGTAGTTTCTCTGCTCCGCTTCTCTTAATGGAGGCTTGCATGTATGGTTGCAACCTCAAATAGACTAAATTGCCAACCTCAAAGGTATGATCAACTATGTGCTTGTCTGCTTGGACCTTTTGCTGGTTTTGTGCCCTCTGTAAATGATCCTTCAATTCCCTAAGAATGTCTTGGCTCTGCTATATCCAATCCTGTACCATCAGAGCCCTGTTGTCACCAAATGCAATCTCCACAAATGATAAAGGATCATAGTTATATAAATATCTGAAGGGTGACATACCAATGGACATATGTTGGGTGGTGTTGTAGCAATATTCTCCCAAATGTAACCATCTGACCCATGCTTTTTGTTGTCCTGCTACGTAATTTCTGAGGTAACCTTCCACCCATTTGTTGACTATCTCAATCTGACCATCCGTCTGAGGGTGATAGCTAGTACTAGGAGTCAATGTCGTACCCACTAGTCTGAACAAATCCTGCCAAAACATACTCATGAATTTGTTGTCCCTGTCACTGAGGATGGTTTTGGGTAGGCCGTGTAGTCTGAACACCTCTCTGAAAAATAATTCGGCCACCTGTGTTGCACTGAAGTCTGTGGCTATGGGAAAAAAGTGTGCAAACTTCGTCAACCTGTCTACCACCACGAAAATCCAATCTTTCCCCTGTGCTCTGGGCAACCCAGTGATGAAATCCATGGATATACTTTCCCACTTGTGCTCTGGAATAGGTAGGGGCTGCAACAGTCCTGCAGGGTGTGTGTGCTCATCCTTGTTTTCTTGGAATGTAGTGCATTCTTTGACATGCTTCATCACATCTTCCTTGAGGCCTTTCCATGCAAACCTCTCTCTCACCTACCTATACGTCTTATTGATGCCCTGATGGCCTGCTACTGGTGAGTTATGACATGCATGCAGTATCTTAGCTTTGAGAGCTGATCCAGGAACTAAAAAGATCCAGCCTTTGTAATAGATGAGGTCATTTATGACCCTGAAGTTGTCATCCTATATTTTCCCATCCAACAATTGACAAGTGAACTGATCTTTTGCATATTCCACTATCAAGTGTTCCTTCCAGTCAACTAACATACCGAACATGGAAAAAATGGATGGCCTTCTGGATAATGCATCGGCCAGTGCGTTGTTCTTCCCTTTGACGAATTCAATGTCAAAGTCATAGGCTTGTATTTTGCTTACCCATTTTTGTTGTCTTTCATTCAAATCATTCTACTCCAATAGATATTTAAGACTGTTATGGTCTCATTTGACCACAAACCTTGCACCTACCAAATATTTCCTGAATTTGGCTAGTGCATGCATGATAGTAAGCATTTCTTTGTCCTAAATGCTGTAAAGTAGTTCAGGACCCCTGAGTTTCCGACTTTCATAGGCAAGGGGGTGCCTGTTCTGCATCAACACGGCCCCTATACCTTCCCCCGAGGCATCACACTCCAAAGTGAAGGGTATGCCGAAATCAGGAAGAGC
>ML781809.1:298981-320058 GCA_009831015.1 Picea engelmannii
ATCACAATATATTCAAGATGTAGAAGCACAAGCAAAGATCTGACCTTTTTATTATGGGCAATGTAAGATCAATACAATAGATGGCCGATCTGGCATAAACCTCAGATGGTCGTACAAGCAATAGATATGAGCTGCTACAAAATTCTCCCGACAATACAAAATAATCCTCCAAAGGCTGGATCTACAATGAAGACTAAATCAAGCAGATCTGAGTCGTACTAATTCTCAACCTCCAAGCTGAAAAGTGCCACGTCCTGTTAGAATGTTGAAGCCCTGAGTAATTATTCCCTACTACCAAAAGTGTTCGATCATCCCGAGAAATATGCCAAATGATAGATCGTGCAACTGTAAGGAAAACCCAGATGTCCAAATTCCCAAATCCACTCTCAAACCCTATAGATCTAAATTCTCCACTGAATGGTGTGCCCCACTGGATGACTGAAACCCTAGCTGGTTTTTCCCTAATGAAGGAGGCCTCCAAATGCTCTGAAACTCTCCAAGAATATAGATCGGTTTATGAGAATCATGTGGGAGAATTTTCGGGCTCAGATCTCAAGCAGATCTCCCTAGATCTGAGTTTTACTGAATCACAGGACGTCCCCTATGGCTCCATGACGTCCCAATCTGGAGACAAATATAGAACAATGATAACCCTCCAGAAAATCCCTCAAACTGATGGTCCTTCCCCTACAAACAAAACCCAACTTTCGGAATGGCCCTAGGCCCTCAGGATAAGCTGGATCGAACTTCCCTCGATAAGTTGGCCCTGAGACTAGAATGGTGTGGAGGAGTCTTTCATCCTTGAGACCAATCTTTGGAACAAGGTTAGTGGATATTTCACCACTGAGTTGCTCACAAGGGTTTGTACAGCAAAACCCCCAATCTGAATTCTCAAGAGCAATAGAAAATGCTAATCCAAAACCAGAATGAATAATAGGTGCACCCCAGCCTCTTACTTATACTTTTCCTTCTATTTCTCTGTTGAGTTAGGTTAACTCCCAAGGTTAATATTCTATTCTTTTATTGAGTTATCTTTTACTCCTTTATCCTTTTCCTTTCTTAAGTCAACTTAAAAATATAACTTTTAACTTCTTGACTTTTCCCCCCTCAGTGTGACACTATGACCTAGTGGGGGTGCCCAGGACACTGAGTCTCCTCATCACCTCTCTAAGAGGTGGGGGACATTACAGGGTCGGAGTAGATGAAAGGTTGCAGAAGTATCAAGACGACATGAAGGCATTATTCGACCATAGGGAAAAGGACGAAGATTTCCTCCTAGGTGATTTAGTATTAAGGTGGGATGCAAGGAGGGAAGAAACAACGAAACATAGTAAATTCGATCACCTATGGTATGGGCCTTTCAGAGTCTTGGCTCTCGAAGGAAAAAATTATTTCCCACTAGAAAATCTAGACGGTGAAATCCTCAACGCCCNAAAAAAAAAAAAAAAAAAAAGATGTGTATATTCATATATAGAATTTTTTACATATGTATATATATTTCATTACACATTGCTACTTTGACTTTCTTTTCCTTTCATAAATTTTTGACACCTTTCAAAAAGCCTTGATAACCTTCATATTTTCCTTTTTACAGGATTTTAGCTGCAAACAAAACGAGTAGGAGAAGTAAACAGAAAGTTGTGTATCGAAAAATAAATTGGCTTAAACAAGTGATAAAGAATATTTTTGATAGTTTGGAAAGAAAATGAAACGGTAAGATAAAGGTGAGAATTCCTAAAGTCTTATTTTGAAGGGCTCTCAAAGGAAACCAAGATAACCCCATAAGAATACGACAATATCATCTAAAATAATAAATAAAGGAACATTTTCATGGTTAAGTGTTTACGAAAGAATAAGACGAAATGAATAAGTCACCCAAAGTAAAGCACCCCCAAAAAAAGATTTTCAAGAGTCAGTTTTGATTTTTGACCCCTGTTTTTCAGTGCGTAGACCTCTATCTATCACCCTTTTCTATTTTCAGGTTTACTTTTTGAAAAGCCTACATCTTTTCATTTTTGCATACGTAGGGAGAAGAGATTATGTTTTAACCTCAAAAGCTTCAAAGCAGATTTGTGAAAAGTAAGTTGGTCTTCACAACTCCTCGGTCCCTTACTAAACAAAGTGATTCTTAAGTGATCCTAACTTTTCTAGGGTTTTCAACAGTTTTGAAGGATTGAGGCTTTCTCCAATAGAAAACTCCATAAAATTAATGTTTCCCTTTCTCCCTGCGAATGAAGGTGTTGTGAAAGTTAAGGGAAGGTTGGTACCGAGTAATTAAAGTAAGTTGGCAGACCTATAATGAAAAATATTACACAGATATCATCCCTCATACAAACTGATTTCCCCCACTTTGCGCTATAAAAAATCAAATTATAAGACAGGTGGTGAAAGGAAATTTAGAAATGATTTCCCCCATCTAGTCCATAAGACGATGAAAGGAAATTCAGAAATGATTGCCCTTGTCTCAGCATTCAAATGCATAAATATATTCCGAAGTGGTGAAAGGAAATTCAGTAAAAAGGGTCAGATAACTTCACCGGGGCACTAAATAGGCTCACTGGCAGCGAAGAAATATCTGAGATATTTGTAAGGCTATTATACATGAATATCACTCTGCTCTAGTAACCAATTTTTTCGAAACCCGATCTACATCCCAAGTTTAGACAGGGCTTCCTGATTAAAAACATATAATTTGTTTCTTTTGATGCAAGTCGATAGCCACAAGATATATTGGGTCTCCTAGAACTGTTTTAATTGTCTTAATGCAGACCTGAATTCAGTAACGAGAAGGAGAAAGTCGTGAAATGGACTACACCTAAGTTTAAAAAGTATCTGAATTTGAAAGGCTTTTCGAAAGTAAAAAAAAGGAAGTCCCTTTTTCCCTTCAGTAGCCTGTTCTAAGGAACATCTTCGCTAGATTAAATCCATTGACTCTATTTACCCAATATAGGCACGTGGTCTACTGTTCTTCCCATCTTGCAGGAAAATGGGATCCCTAGTTGGAGCCTATGTTGGAGCCGCCTTTGTTTTTTAGCCTTTTTTAAATTTTATATCTTAATGCTTGAAATCAAAAGTTGGTTTTGGTATTTGCCTTTACTTTCCCCAAAATCTCAGAAGTCTCATCACGCAAGCAGTGATGGCTATCATACTCTTAAGCATGATTTTTTTTTTATTTTTTTTTAATCGTTTAAATGAGTGTCTCCTTTTTACCTCGGGATGTCACATGTCGGAAGTTATAGATCACATAGTTTACAATTCCCGAGGGGAGAAACGACGAAATAGTTTTAAAAAAAAAGTTTACCCAGATCAATACTGAGAGTAAAGATACTCTAAACCATGGTTAAGCATCATCGGGATTTCGTGTCTCGGTGTTTGCTAGCTCCAAAAGTCTTACTGTCATAACCCTGACAGTTGAAACCGTGAGATTCTTATTTTAGTAACCTAGGTTAATGTTAAAGGTAAAAAGCTTAACCATGGTTAAGCTTTGTCAGAAATTCGCAACTCGGCATGTTTTCCCTCAAAAGATATACCTTCGAAGCCCCGACCGCGAAGTCGCGATGTAAATAGAAACGAAATTAACTAAACATTTAATTCGGTTTTATCTTCCATTTTAATTAGATCATATCATCGCGATCTCGCAATTTCGCAACTAGGCATATGAGCCTCCCGAAAGTTATACCTTCAAATCCCCGAGTCGCGAAGTCGCGATATAAATAAAAACGTAATTAATTAAATGCTTAATCATGGTTACATTTTTTATTAACCAAAGCTAATTATCGCAATCTTTTGTTTTAGAGGTTTAAAGGGTTAAAGTGAAATCCCTCGATGAGGCGAATGCCAAAAGATTAATTAACATTTAAAAAAGGCCTGATTAATTAAGTTAAGCCAGCATTTCCAGTGTTTTAATATGAAAACTAATATGCACAGTCTCCAAGGAAATTTTAAACTTTCCTTGCGTCAATTTGCATTACGAACTGTCAAAATCTATGACATTAATAAGGCAAATCAACAAGTAAGGATTCGGTTTTTATTTGCTAAATTTATATTTAAGAACGATTTGACCATTCTATTTCTAAGGATGACCTAGTTTTAAATGGTCGAAGGCATGGATATTTTGTTTTTTGTCACAAATTTCATTTCTATTCTACGCAGAGCAAACCTTTCTCGAGCGAACTAATTTATGTATGTATGCATATTTTTATCGTAGGAGAGCTAAAGTAGAATCCCCTTCCATGGCTCCATGAAAAGTGTCTAAATCCACTATTGAGGTTTCAGGACAAGGTTCAGAAAATGTTTCTGATACTTCACCTCGAAGTGTTGACTCTGTCAAGACCTGGTCATATATTTCTGAGGTTCTACAGTCCGAATTGGTAGATGTTTCGGATGATTCCAGTGACAATGAAAAAGATGACCTAATCACCAAACATAAGATCGTCGTCTAGGCTCAAATGCATAAAGTAGTGTCTAGGCCATGTCTGTTCCCTTACTATGATATGGTCTGGTGAGCATTAGACCATGTAGATATACCAACTAGAACCATTATTAATGAACAAAGAGTCACTATTGGGACTTTCAGACCCGAACAATTGCAGGCTATGTACAAGTTTCCCACCCTGTCAAACTTAGTATACAATGCCAAATTCCTGGAAAATTTTAAACAGAAGGATTGTGTGCAATACGAAAAGAGTATGTCTAGTTTAATCAAAGATTGGGTTTCACACCCTGTGAAGTTCAGGGCGGACAGTAATGGTATATATTCAATATCTTCTCTGGAACCACAGTTTAAATATGTAGCTATGATGACCTACAGATTATATGGGAGAGAGGACACCACACATTTTTTCCTTCAGTGGGTGCCTCTAATCCATTCAGTCACCAGAGGTTGTTCCTTCAACTGGGCTAAACTACTATCTGATAGTTTGACCAGTTGAGTTACAAAGTATCGAGAGCATAAGGAGAGAAAAAAGATCGCTTCATTCTTTATGTCTGCATATATCATGGACGCTGTGTGTTTTCTAACACCTTTTCCCTTAATGAGTTGGAGTTGGAATCCATCGGAAGTTGAGCCCATCCACATCTACCATTCAAAGCTGTGGGAAGACAAAGCTTCAGATTTTATATATGAAATCTTTAACTGGGTAACGGTACCATTGCACGTCACTATCTTCAGCCACTCGCCACCCAGGATCTCAGACAGTATCGTGGTAAATCCGAGCAGTATAGCCAATTGGTACGTGGAAGCAGAATTTTCATATCTCAGGGTTTTCGGCATTGTTGTTCCTTTGCATGCCTTACCACTATTCATACCCGATAGGTTGGCTTGTCATGAGATTTCCAGCAAACCGTAATCGATGGCGTAATCAAGGAACTTAAGGGATATTCTAAGAAGGTATGGCCACCTTTTCCTATTCATTTAAATTCCTATTCTTTGTTATATTTCAGGTATGCTAAAGCTGAGGCAGCAACCCTAGAAGACCTGAAATTGGTTCATGTCGAATTCAAGAAGCACGATCCACATAGGGTCATAAGTAACCACTTAGCCAATTGCAGGATTAAAAGGTTTGAGCAAAAAAATTCACCCTCGGATGACATTTTCCGAGGCACGAGATCTTATGCCGAGGTTTTGGCTTAGATACAAGCCCTGGTGCCTGAAGAAAGGGCCGATGTTTTAAAATTCCAAGAGCATCGGCGGAGTTTTCTTCCCCCAGTATTGTGGGGTGAGAATCCAATAATAGCAGAGGTGCATCAAAAAGAAGTTGAAGGCTAAAAAGATTCAGCACCCAGACAAGAATAACACCAGGACAAGGAAGAGCAAACTAGGAGCCCGAAACCAGAAATGGAAACTCTCGATCCGCCGAAAAAGCAGACTCCAGTTGCCACTCCAGGCCAATCAACTAAGAAAATTGGAGATCCCATTGCCTCCATTACTCCCTTACAGTCAACTCAAGGGAACATAGATGCAGGGTGGATTTTCAATGAAGAATTGAGACCTATAAGGATGGAAGAGCTCCCTCCAAATGAGTTATTTTTTGATAAAAGGAGAAAAGTTGTGGAAAAAAGAGAATTCTATCAAGAAGCAGGATCAATGGACAAGAAATTTAAGGTGTTGACCGATGGGAAAGATATGAAGAAAGAATATTTTGCGACAAAAATAGCCGGGACATTAGGGGTGTTTGCTATGGCAAACCAATTTTCAATCGAAATTTTGAAAAATCAGTTGAAGTGAAAAAATTGCCTCATCAAAACCTTAGAAGCTAAGCTAGCCACAACAGAGGAAGCTGCCAAGGACCAAGCGAACACAGGAATAGAACAAGCAAGAATGGCTAACAAAAAGGAAATCGAGTTGCTCAAATCTAAGCTCGAACAACCAAAGCTGGTAGCTCAGACCAGTCAAATACAGGTAGGCCAACAAAGAGACTTGATTGAGACATTACAAGATAGATTAGAGTTTTCCGAAATCCAAGTTATAAATATTGGGATATTCCAGTCCCAGGCTATGGAGATTCGGAGCAGAGTTTCTGCAGCCCAGCAAAGTTTACTTGCCAAGGTAAAGACGATTCGAGACAACTGCCTGCTTGTTGATCAAGTATTGGAAAAATTATCTGTCAAAGAGAGAGAAGATGGAGCAACTCGGGTCACATTTCAAGAGGTTGTAATAGCTACAACAAATAGGGAATCAACAAATAGTTATGAGTTTTCCATTTCAGAACAAACCCAAGGTAATATTTTGTTGAAAGAATGGGAACGCAACATATCAGAAGGAAAATTGAAAGCCAAGAGGATAAGGAAATCCTGGGAAGAGGCTTTCAGTTCTATAGAAGGAGATCTGCTAGGCATTAATAGTGAGAGCAATGTTGAGACACTGAACCAAATGAATATAGCGAAATTCTCGCTTGATATAAATGAGAAAGAAAGAGATTCGGACGAAATATCACAAGTAACTCTGGCAGACATAGTTCAAATAGATAAATGGATTATTAAACCAAGTGTGTGATTGTGCACTATCGACACCCTAGACCGACAGATGGAAGAAAGGTTAACACAATTAGTCAAAGTTTGTTATATTTCTTAGGCTAATTGTCAAGCGGAACCTTCTAGGTTGATATCTTGGCTGGTGGAAAAATGTGTCACTTGTACCGAGCATGCAAAGGGGCAGGCTTCTGGTGCCAAATAAAGACAGAGATAAAGAAATGGAACGATTGATGTCCTTCTTGTTGTAACTGAAAATCCTAGAATGATTGAGATTCCATCATATGTAAATCTATATAAATATACAATAGAAGGAAGGATCAAGGGTTGGACCTTTTGGGTTGATTGTAATAGAGATTTTTCTCCCTTGAGAGTTAATACAAAGCAAATCCAAAGATTCTCGATTTCATCATGACTGTGTTATGAGTTTGTTTCCTTGTATTTCATATTTTATTTCATTTCATATATATATCTGATGAATGTTTCGCTATAACTTAGTACAACCTCTACTATAGTGAATAAATTTTAGTTTTCTATATTGTTTACCATTTTTCCTCTGTACCAGCTATCGGTAGGTATAAGACCAATGAGCATTTTAGATTTCTATATATATTTTATGCTTCATCGGGTTATTTCTTTACCTTTTTCTTTTTCTGTTTATAAGTGAGATTCTCCCTTGATAGGAGCCTTACATGATAGACAACTTAATGTTTTTTCACACCTCATACATATTTGTTAAAATATAACTTATTTACGAGAAAGGGCCTTTGGTTTGCACCCTGTTTTCACTACTGGAGCTATAAACTCTCCTTTATATGACCGAAATCGAGATAGCATCTAAAAAAGTATTGAGATTTTACTATCATTATGTTCCTCCATAATTGTCCCTACGACAAAATAGCCTAATATCCAACCCAGACTATCAGATCAAACACATATTGCTTTGAATATTTTTGATACTATTATTAAAATAGCCACTACCCGGGTGGAACTGGAATGTTCATGGGCAGCGATTGAAAGAGACATAAACATCCAGGAACAATTGGAAGCTAGACAACAACCTAGAAATCATCCCTAGCTTCCCTTGTCGAAGGTTGACATTTCTTCCTTCTCTACCCCTTACTCACTTTCGGATGCCTAGACACTGTACTTCTAAGCCTTAAGTACAGACTCTAGAACAACAGGTAGCATAATTCCTCTCATGCTCTTTTAATTTTTGGGACTCATAACATACCACATGATCCTTTTGTGTGAGGACTCCACTAATTCCTTCCTTGAATGCATTTGTGCACAAAAAAAAGTCATCATTGGGATCTACAATCATCAATATTTCCATACTAGTCAAAATGTCTTTCCATTGCTGAAATCTCTATTCACACTCCGAAGTCCATTCAAATTTCACTCACTTATTTTGCAAAGAAGTGATTGGGCTTGCAATATTTTAGAATTCTTTTATGAATCTTTGGTAATAACCAAAAATACCCATGAATGATCTGACCTATGTCACATTTCTTAGCGTTGGGCATACTCTAATGGCCTCTATCTTTTTGGGATGAATTGTTATCCCATCAGTTGAAATAATATGCCTCTAGTAGTGAATCTTCTTTTGATAAAAGATGCACTTACTTAGCTTGGCATACAACTTGTGCTCTCTTAAAACTTGCAAAACCATTCTTAAATGTTGCTCATGTTATTTGTATGTCTTTGAGTAGATGATTATATCATCTGGGAACACAATCACAAACTTTTACAGGTACTCCTTCAACACTCCATTCATCAGGAACATGAAAATTGTTGGTGCATTTGATAGCCCAAATGACACTATCGTGAATTCATAATTCTTGTATCTTGTCTTGAATGTTGACTTGTTGATATTTTATTCCTTTATCCTCACTTGGTGATAACCTGATCTCAAGGCAATCTTGGAAAATGATACTTGTTCTTTATGGTGACCGTATTCAATTATATGAAATCAATACATAGCCTTAAGGTTCCATCTTTCTTCTTTACAAATAGCACTAGGGCACCCCAAGGTGACACACTTGGGCATATATACCCATTCTTTAACATTGCTTCAAGTTTCTTCTACAAATCTTTCAATTCTAGTGTGCCCATTTTGTATGGATTTTTGGACACTAGGGTATCTCCTTGCACCAAATCAATGGAGAAGTCAATGTCTCTCTTCGGTGGAAATCTTAGAATCTCCCCAAAAACATCTCCAAAATCCTTCAAGATTGGATGGTCTTCAATACTTTCCATTTTATCTTTGGCTTCCTCTTCCATATGTGATCTGGGATCTTTTCATCGATGTGAATTATTAAAGAATTGTATTAAATGAGTATAAATTGAAATGCACCATAAAGAAGGAAATCTCAATGATAAAAAGACATAAGCATTAGATATGAACACCAAAACTTGATAACGGTGTTCGTCCCTGGTGGACTACGTCTCTAGGTCCTTCTCTCAAACATGTAGGCCTTTTTATTAACTCAACAAAATAATTTGGAAAAATACATAAGTATACCTCATTCTGAATTTAAGCTACAGAAGCTTTGCTCAAATCAGAAAACAAATAGCACCATTGAATTTGTGGCGTCGAATTACCCAAAAATGACTTTTTCCACACCTCGATCTGAGTCTAGCACTTTTAGGCCCAAGAGAAATTGTGTCTCGGTTTCCATGCCTACAACCTACAATAAATTAATGGAATCTATCTTGAAATCCATGCTTGACCATACCATCACGTGCCCTGGTCCTTCCCCCCGTGCACTGGTAGAGGTCAAAATTTAAATAAAAAGTTGGGTGGATTAACCAACGGGACCGTTTGGTCCAACAGTTGGTGGAGGAAATTTAAAGAGTGTTTGTTGGGGATGTCTCAGGGTCAAACCCACGGGCCTCAAATTTAAAGAGTATTTGTTGGGGATGTCTCGGGGTCAAACCCGCAGGCCTCCCATAAATATATTTCCAACATATATATTGTGGGATCCTTGCTAACTCTAGTGATGGCATTAGATTTGGTGTTAAGTGGTTTCAGTCGGCCATATATGGCGAGATAACTATTTAAATATGGTAGATTGGGGGTTGACACTAGCCAACCCCACCTTTGTTTCAAAAATTTTGGTTGTTGGACCTCACTATGCATTTTCCCACTGCCACGTGGTAGCCCATGACTGGGCCATGTGGCGGCCTTTCATTGGCCCATGTCACCACATTACATGTTCATGCCACATCATCCATGTCGCATCATCTTTCCACATCATCTGTCAGGTGGTTGTATATATTTTCACGTGGTTGTATGGATTGCCATGTGGCACTTTTCCATTGGTCCACGGACTGACTAGAAAATGCCAAAAATGAGTGACACATGGCAGCCTTTGGTGCCACCATGACATCATGCTGACATCATCATGACATGTGTCTCCCTCTGTGTGTGCCACATGCTTTTTACAGACATTAACATCATTTGTACTGATGTTGATGTCAGCAGTACAGATGCTCACTCATCCCTGCTGATTGGGTTAGGCTGACCAAAAATTTGATCGCAAATATATTTTGATCCATAACTCTGTTTGATGATTCATTTACGTCATTGGAAATCGTGTGGCATGCTCTTCATGATGATGACAATTTCACTGAGTTTTGAGGACTTTGAACTTTTCCTTTTCTCTATCTGTCAAGGACATTATGAGCTTCCTAAGGTGCTTCTGTGAATTTTGAGTTATCCTTAGACTTCTCTGGATCCTTTTTGGATCACACCTTCCCACTGAGATCTTTTTGGACCACCAAAAGATTTCATCAATCAACGGATAAGTGAGGGAAGAGTTCCCTCACCTTGTCTTTCTCAATCCATTTTTCCTTGCTTGGATGTGTGCCTTTTAATCCCACTCGAAGATAATCAACATCACCCTTGCATGAAGTCATCGTCATTTTATCCAGGATGATATCTTCCTTATACTCTTCCAAGTACTCAGGAGAAAACTCATCAATTGAAGGTATTGAAACTTCCTCACCCTGATCCATGATCATGGGAGGCTCAAAAATTTTCAAGTTTTCCACATTTACAACTGAGTGGATCTACATATAAGGTGGAATATCTAAACAAAAAATCATCGGTGCCTCTTTTCTCCAAAATAGTGAAGGGTCCACATCGGATAGGACTAAGTTTCTTACCTTATCCCTTAAACCACTCCTTGTTGATGTGAAACCATACCTGGTCTCCAACCTGGAACTAATGATCAACCATGTGTTTGCCATGTCAAGCTTTATATTGTGCTTGACTCTTCTCCAACTGTTCCCTAACTGCTTGGTGTACTTGTTGGATCATTTGAATGAAATTGTGGGCCCTATATTCATTTCTTTCTTTATTGGAATCGACATCTTTCCCAGACATCAAGTCCAAAGGGACCTTAGGAAAATACCCAAAACATGTCTCGAATGGTGAACACTGAGTGGAGGAATGTAATGCTTGATTATAAGAATGATGTACATAGAGTATTTGTTCATCCCACAAGTTGGGATGCTTGTTGCAGTAGCCTCGAAGCAAAAGTACCAATGTTCAGTTAACAACCTTTGTTTTTCCATCGCTTTGTGGATGGAAAGTAGTACTCCTCTTCAACTTGGCGTCCATCATTCTCCACAAGTTTGTCCAAAAATATCCAAGGAATCGAGTATCTCGATCCAAGATGATGGATTTGGGTATTACAAGGTGAACCCAAGCATACTGAAAGAAGAGATTAGCAGTATGCTCGGTAGTGATCTATTTTTTACATGGCATCAAGATACACATCTTACTAAACCTATCCACTACTACATACAAATAGTCATGACTCCTTTTTGACATTGGTAAACCCCCTACAAAATCCATGGGGATACTCTCCCATGGATGGGATGGAACGGGAAGTGGTGAGTATAGCCCCAATTTTCTATTAGTGGGATTACAAGTAGAACACGTCACACACCAATTTACATATTTAGTTACAATTTCTTTCATCTGAGGCCAGTAACAAAACCTTTGCAAATGAGCCATATTTTTTCCTACCCCAAAATGCCCAGACACAAGAGAAGTGTGAGCTTCTCATATTACATGGACTCGTTCACTTGTAGGAATACATAGCTTTCTAAGATGGTAGAGTAGTTTTCTCTGCAGATAATAGTTCTCTACCTGTGCACCATGGGATAGATTTTCAAATACCTCTTTAAAATCATCATCAACAACATATTGTTCCACATAGATATCATGATATAAAGAAGCATTCTTCAAAATAATAGAAGCATCAATAGGAGGTCTAGAAAGCATATTAGCTACCTTGTTACTTGTACCCTTTTTGTATTTTATTACCAAATGAAACTGTTGAAGAAAACCCATCCACCTATAATGTTGATATTGTTATAGCTTGGTTTTTGCTTGGAGATATTGTAAGGGTTGATGATTTGTATGTATGATTTTTTCCTTCCCTAAAAAATAGTGCTTCCATTTATTTACACTTTGAACTAATGCATACAACTCTTTATCATATGTAGGATAGTTAACAATAGCTTGGTCAAAATTTTCAGAGTGGTAACAGATAGGCTTACGATATTGCATCAATATTGCACCCATGGAGTATCTATTGGCATCTATCTTGATCTCGAAAGGCTGTTGAAGATTTGGTAGTGCTAATACTAGTGTGGTACTTATCTTTTCCTTCAAATTGTCGAAGGTTTTTTGTTGCTTTCCTCCCCACTGAAAAGTGTTCTTCACACTAGTTAAGGCATGCAAAGGAGCAATGATGAAAGAGAAATTTTCTATGAATATCCTCCAATACTGACCTGCACCCAATATGATCAGTGTTTTAGTTACATTTGTGGGCTCAAGCCAATTTACAATTACATCAACCTTGGAAGGATCAATTTTCAATTGTCCTCCTACTAAAATATGACCTAAGTACACTAGTGCAGTTTTTCCAAAATCACATTTAGACAATTTTACATACAACTATTCCCTTTGCAAAGTATTGAATACTTTTTTTACATGCCTTACATGTTCATCCCAAGTCCTACTGAATATAATAATGTTGTCTAAATATACAATTACAAAATCATCTAGAAATGGCCTGAATACATCATTCATCACACACATGAAGGTTGTCAGAGCATTACAAATCCCAAACGGAATAAATAACCACTCAAACAATCCTCGTTTGGTTTTAAAGGAAAATTTCCATGCATCCTATTCTGCAACCTTGATTTGATGGTATCCACTGCGCAAATCCAACTTAGTGAAATAAACAACATTCTTTAATTGATCAAGTAAATCATCTATACGAGGAAGAGGGTATCGATTTTTCACTGTGATTTTTTTTAAGTCTCTATAATTGACACACATTCATCATGTGCCATCCTTCTTTGGCACCATCATGATCAGAGAACCACAAGGAGATGAACTAGGTATGACAAACCCTTGATCCAATAAGCCTTGTACCTGTTTTTTTATTTATGTCATCTCTACAACTGACATCATGTACATTCCCACATTAGGAAGAGGAGAATATTTTTGAAGATGTATTTCATGTTGGATTTCCCTCTTAGGAGGTAATATGTCTGGTTCTTGAAAGATGTCATCATACTTAAACAATATCAATTAATTCTTTCTTATGAGAAGGATCACATCCTTGCAAGGCATCAGATGTTCTGACATCCTTGTCCCTTAAGACCATGAGTGCATATCTAGTATTAGTGTTTATGAGTATGTTCATTTGTCCTTCACTAACAAGTGTTGTTTTTATCTTCATGATGTGGGCTCTAACAATATATTCCACTCCCCCTTTAGTAAGGCTATATTTATTCTCATGATGAAAGAAGATTGCTTTTCTATCATAAAGATAAGGACCCCCTAGCATTATGCCACATATAACAAGTGATACAACATCCAAATCCACTTCATCAATCAACTTTGAAGCAATAGAAAATTTGACACTACACTACTTGGTGACAATAATTTTTTCTTTATCACATACCCAACCAAGAGAATAAGGCTTTGGATGTGGTTTAGTTTCAAGACCCATCTTTTTGACATGTGCTTCAGATATCAAGTTTACTTGGGAACCTGGATCAAACAATGTATCTATCTTAGTGTGCTTAGATACAACTCTTATATGAAATAATTCATTCATCTGTATTTCATCATCATGAGATTCATTATGGGAATTTGAACTAGCATGAAGGGAATATTTACCTTGTACTCCAACCGATGTGAACTTTTCCTCGTCTCTTGAATTGGAACCAATATCTTTTTGTATTGTAGCAATGGTATTTGTCTTCCCCTTTCCACCGAATTGTTTCGATCTTTTATCTGGATATAATTTCCAACATTGTTCATCACCGTGACCATTCTTCTTGCAATGAGTGCAAGATGGATTTCCTTCTTCCCTCTTTACAGTGGCGGTCTTTTTCTCCTTACTTTGAAACTTTCCTTTGAATTGATTATGTGTGAATTTGGAAGGTTTCTTTGTGGGATATTCTTGAACATAATTTCCCCAAGGTGAGTGGCTTGCACACAAACTTCATCAAGACTGGTAAGGTTAAACAATAGTAAATTATGATAAATATAACTGTGAAGTGCACCAATATACTTCATTAAAGTTTTATAAGAATCTAAAGGAATGTTTAATGCAAGAGATTTCTTCCTAAATTCTTTTGTGAAACTTTGTACAGTTTGACCTTTACTTTGTCTTAAAGTTTGTTATTCCATCATTTCTTTATGTAAATAACCCAATGGATAAAATTGCTTCCTTATTGTTTATTTAAATTCTGACCATGACGAAAGAATATTACCACACTTACTTATGTCCTGAAGTTTTCTCTCCCACCATACGAGAGCAGTGCCTTCCAACCGAAGAGAGTCCAATTGCACTTTAACTTCCTCTTCATCAATATGTTGAACACGAAAATATACTTCAACCTGTTGGATCCAATTATCTACATTTTCAGGATTAGCATCTCCATTAAACATAGGTAAAGAAAATTTGACATCAAGTTTTAATAATGATTTATTAAAAGAAGCTTTATGGCTAGAATGATGAGAACGATGAGAATGATCAGAGGAAAAATATATAGAACTCAATGGTGAAGATGGAGGCTCGGGAGGGTATCCTCCAGCCCCTTGATTCACTGAAGCATTTTCATCCACTGATGCTTCCTTTTTCTTCCCTTTCTTTTCCATTCTCTTCTCGTAATATCCATGCATTTTCTCGACCATATCTGACATGTGATAGAAGACCATATGGAAGTTTTTCTCTTGTTCATCACGCTTTTCCTCTTCATCCATTTTCTTCTTTCGTGATGCACGACCAACTTCGGGGTTGGAAGTATTAAGTGTTCCCTCATCTTGTTTATTCTTGGCCCTAGTAAGCATTCACACTCAACAATTCAATTCAAAGATGACTTCTCTGATACCAACATGATCTGGGATATTTTCATCAATGTGACTTATTAAGGAATTGTATTAAATGAGTATAAAAGGAAATGAACCATAAAGAAGGAAAGATCGATGATAAAGAGACATAAGCATCAGATTTGAACACAAAAACTTGATAACAAAGTTCATCCTTGGTGGACTACGTCTTTGGGTCCTACTCTCAAATGGGTAGGCCTTTTTATTAACTCAGCAAAATAATTTGGCAAAATACATAAGTATACCTCATTCTGGAGTTAAGCTGCAGAAGTTTTGATTCAATCAGAAAACAAAATACACCACTGAATTTGTGGCATCAAATTACCCAAAAACGATTGTCTCCACACCTTGATCTGAGTCTGGCACTTTCAAGCCCAAGAGAAATTATGTATTGGTTTTCATGCTTGCAACCTGTAATAAATTAATGGAATCTGTCTTGAAATTTGTGCCTGACAGTACCGTTGTGCGCCCTGGTCCTTCCCCCCGTGCACTAGAAGAAATCAAAATTTAAATAAAAAAGGTGGGTGGATTAACCAATGTGACCATTTGGTCCAACGATTGGTGGAGGCAATTTAAAGAGTGTTTTTTGGCGAGGTCTCAGGGTCAAACCCGCGGGCCTCCCCTTTTAATACATTGTTTGTTATATATATATTTCCAAGATATAAACTGTGGGATCCTTGCTAACTAGGCGATGGAATTAGATTTGGTGGTAAGTGGTTTCAATCGGCCAGATATGGCAGGATAACTATTTAAATATGGTGGATTGGGGGTTGGCACCAGCCAACCCGCCTTTTTTTTTAAATTCTGGTTGTTGGACCTCACTGCATTTTCCCGTTGCCATGTGGCAGCCCATGACTGGGCCACATGGTAGCCTTTCATTGGCCCACATCACCACATTGCATGGTCATGCCATGTCATCCCTATTGCATCATCTTGCCATGTCACCTGTCGGATGGTTGTATGGATTGCCATGTGGCTGTACAGACTGCCACGTGGAATTTTTCCATTGGTCCACGGACTGACCAGAAAACACTAAAAATGAGTAACATGTGGTAGCCTATGGTGTTGACACATCATCATGACATGTGTTTCCCTCTCTATGTGCCACGTACCCTATATGGACACTGACATCATCCGTATTGATGCTGACGTCAGCAATATAGATGTTAACTCATCCATGCTGACTGGGCTCGGTTGATCAAAACTTTGACTGTGAATATCTTTTGATTTGTAACTCTGTTTGATGAGTCATTTACTCCGTTAGAAATCTTGTGATGCACTCTTTGCGATGATGCAAATTTCATTTAGTTTTGAGGAATTTGAATTTTTTCCTTTTCTCTGTCTGCTGAGGCCATTCTAAGCTTCCTAAGGTGCTTCTGCGAATTCTGAGTTATCCTTAGACTTCTCTGTATCCTTTTTGGATCAATATGGGCTAAAAAAAATTAGCATCCCTTCCTGAAACTATTTTTCAACTACATGGCTGAAATGTCTCTAACAACTACAATCCTTGGAATGCCTTGAACCTTTCCTTATTTCCCTTCTTCATCAAGACAAGTGATTATCTTGTTGTAACAATCTAGGACAACATGGTGTTTTTCCAACCAGTACATGCCAATTAGAAAATCATATGAACCCAATGGTATGATGTTTACATCTACCTTTGTACTAATTCCATTCATGTATACTAGACAATATTTAACCAGGTCATTGATTTTCCTCTTAGCCCATGTGGCTAAATGAAATAACCAATATGTCTTATGATTACTCCTTTGCAAGTGAAATATTTCAAAAATATTAGAGTTTATGTAACTATGTATAGCTCCAGAATCTATTAAAACTACTATGGGTTGGTTATCAATCCTACCTTCCACTTAAATTGTGGGGGATTGGTTTTCTACTTGCTTGTTGTCCAAGGCTGCATAAATCCTTGGCATGTTTCCTCCCATGTCTTCAAATATTTTATCCTCCTGAATGTTGTGGAAAGTCATCATTATTTCTCCTTTGTGAGGGAAGCCCATATATAAATGATTTTCCTCACATCCCCAACATTGTGCAAGCTACTTCCTTGGCCTTTCCCTAAATGAATATTCCATTCAGGGATCATTTTGGGTTGACTGTCCTTGTTGATTTATTCTTGAAAAAGGGTGGCTTAAAACCTTTCTGCCTTTGATTCCTCTTTCCTTTCATCTTGTGATTTCAAATTTTTTGGAAGATTGTCCTTTTCTCTACTCATAAAGATGCTTTGCTCTCCTTATGGCCTCCTCCAAATTCTTGGGGTTATCATAGTGTATCTTGTCACTGTAAAAGGAGGGTAAACCACTCAAAAATATTTGGATTTTGACCTTTTCATCCTTTATGAATCCCATATACTTCAACAACTCAAAGAACCTCTTCTCATATTCATCCATTATCATGCTTCCCAACTTGAATTCAAAGAAATATTTCATATTCCTTTCATAGTAATGCTTTGAAACATATTTCTCTTGGAAATATCCTTTGAATTTCCTCCATGAGACCTTCTTCTCATCAAGGTGCTTGGCTTTCTTAAGTTGATCCCACCACATAGTTTCCTTTCCTTGTAGGTGGTAGGTTGCAATTCATTTCTACCCTTGAGGGATAATCATGCAGCTAGAAATATTTCTTCATTTCCAAAAACCACACTTCAAATTCTTCTCCCTTTCTATGCTCACCATTAAAATTTGGTGGCTTGTTTTTCTTGATATCACCTTGTAAGATGTTTTCCTTAGGCCTTCTCCTCTGCCTCCTGACAGGAGACACACTTGGGATGCTCCCTGGACCTGAACATGCATGAGATATCCTAGTGGATTTATATTGGTAATGATGGAAATTGTTCATACTTATTGACTTATTGTCATTCATTTGATCATCCCTTCTGTTATGGGATATGGATTTGTCACTTGTCTATCACTAGCTTCTTTCTTTGTGCCAAAGTATTTATTGGATTGTCTCTACAACATATATAGACTCTGAAGTATCTTGTCCTGAGCTTTCATAATATTCTAATTATCTCCCTATATCTCTGCACTTATCTCTTTAGGATTATCATAGTTTACAAGATACTACATCCCTCTTCTTCCATTACGCTCATTCTTAGCATTTCTTATGCTAGCCTGTAGCCCTCTAATTTCCTCTTCATGGTTGTAGGACCCTTGGGAATCCTCCATGACTATAGTCCTCATACAAGAACCAAAATTTTCTTATGTACCCTTAAATTTTTCAATAAAATTTGCATGCAATAAAAAATTTATTAGACAAAAATATATGCATACATAGTTCTAGAAAAAGAATGCATAAATTGTCTTATCTTTAATGCCACCAACCATATTATTTTGAGTTGAATGTAACTTCTATCGCTCAGATCAATTTTTTGGGTTGATATATGGATTCTCCTCTTAAACACCTCTTCGATGATTATTCATTTTCCAAAATCTGAGCTTCAAGTTGAAAGTTATGGTCCAAGGAAGTTTAGACTATTTTCCCATTTTTAGCCATGTATGCTACATATGTTTTTTTCCTCTTCCTATGTAATTTTGTGGACCTAGATTGCAAATATAGTTCCATGGATGTCTTCTATGGTCCATAATATTTCCATAAACTTCTCTTGTGTCCCAAATTGACTTCTGAGCAAGGAGTTATGCCATCTGGAAGCAAACTAGTGCTGAAAATATATGATCAGGGGATCAAATTTTGCTCAATTTTCAAAGTGCTTGGAATGCGATGAAAATAGTGCCATTGCGTTCGTCTCATTTTCCTGATTCCGGCGGTATATTTACTTTCACAAACGGAGTCTGTATGGAGGAGATATCACGATCTGACTGCCAAGCCAAACAGGTAAAAATTTGGGATGCTGACTGTACCTGTTCGTACAGTCCATACGGCCACGTGGACGGTCGTACCATCATGATGATGTGGTGCATATCGGTTGGTTGTTTGTTGGCACATTTTCATTGGTTGACGTGGACGAGTGGTATGTTGACACGTGTCATATTGGAAGTGAATGAGAAGAGGACACGTGGCCCAATGCTTGGGTGCCACGTGTCCCTCATTTGATTGGCTTATATTTGCTTTGTAAAAATAATGGAGTCCGCAGGATTCAACCCCCGGACCTCCCACAACACAAAGTCTTTACAATACTCCGCCTACCATTAGACCACTGTATGTTCCTTGAAATATATGCGAGGGTTATTTGTTTTAAGTTAATACAATGTAATATATGGAAAAGGGCGCGGGCCGGGGCCTAAGCCCCGACCCATGGTTCCATAGTTCAACGCATATAACCGTAAGTTTTAATATATGGGCGCGGGTTAATACAACCAATGTTTATGTTTAAACATATATATTATATGTGTGGCGGCCGGATTAAACATTTGCGTGGGTTTTATGTATATTAAACCATATTAAAATGTGTGCGCGGTTGTGGAGCGCGGGAGTTACAATCCGTTTGCACAGTTTTCAAACGGTCAAATGACTTTTATGCCCAGCCTATGGTCGCGTGAGCAATATGACCTAGTGCCGAGGCGGTTAAGGGCTGGGCACCCCTAACCGTTCTACGGTTTGTACCGGTGCGCGGTTGTGTACGGGTCTTGGTTTTTCCTCTTAAATGAGCGTGTGTGTCAAGTTTGGAGAACAAGGGTGCGAATTGTAGAACCAGAGATAGCATAGTTGAAGGGGAGAACTTCAAGGAGGCTATCTTCTTCATTTTTCGACCGTTTCAGGTGCCGAAAGAGCTCGGACAGGGGTTTTGGGACGCTGCGGAGCCATTGGAGCAGTCAGTTTGTCAATTTGAGCATTGTAAGGCATGTTTTTAAGCACTTTGAGCAATTTAATATAAAAGATCCATTTGGAGGCTGGACCAGGAGATGTAGCCCGGAGTGGGGTGAACTCCTTTATCAAGTTGTTGTGTTTATGTCTGATGTTCAATGATTTATGCTGCTGTCTATGTTTATTTCTACATAAGTAATCCTTTATTATGTGTTGCAAATTGATCATGTTGCTTTAAACACATAACATTTCACTTGCAATTAATTTAATCAAGTTTATCAAGTCTTCTTCATTTTTAGATCAAGTTGGTATTAGAGAAAAGGTTTTGAAGACTTGATTGTTTGCAAGTTTTGTTTCTGATGCTCACAAGGTTGAAACTCACATGAGGAGAAGTTCAACTTGTGGAGCCAAGTTCTTATCCGACGAGGAGGAAGTAGTTTCATTCACCACAGATTGCAGAGAGACATTCACCAAGTATGGCACATGCAGAAAGTCATGAATGTGTTCCGGACGAAGAGGAAGATCTCAGGTAGACTCTCATGCAGATGAGAGATATGATGAAGATTTTGTTGGAACGGAACATAATGTTGCAGGGTGAAGGCTCTAACCCTTCAATGCATAAGGGAGACGGTGGTGACAAGACTCCAGGCAAAGATGGAGGGAATGGTGCTTCTCCACCACCCTCTCCTCCTCCATCATCTTCTTCTTCTTCTTCTTCTACCAGTTTGAAGAATCCTCCCCATTCTCAAAAAGGGCATGGTAAAACTCCTTCGCAAATTCCTTCATTAAAGCTTGATATAAAATTTGAGTTGCCAATTTATAATGGAGAAGTTAATGCTGAAAAGTTAGATAACTGGATAAGGCAAATTGAAGTTTATTCTAGAATACAAAAGAT
>ML781809.1:330514-348082 GCA_009831015.1 Picea engelmannii
ATATATATATATATATATATATATATATTCCATACAAATATATCTTTAACACAAAAATATCATCTGTACATATATATTTTCCCACCTCCACATAGGTATATCCCCCACACAACTAATAAAACACAACAAACTTCAATAAAACACATTAGTTGCATTGATGATGATGATGATTAACATGCACTAAGACCAAATTGGTCTATCGGACCTTAAGAGGGTAAGTGATTACTTGTGATTCTTTAGAAAAAAAAATTATGCTCGAAAAGAATTAAGAGAAGCTTTCCAAGATCACCATAGTTTTGTTGAGTTAAGAGATTATGAAGATTGGTAGTGTGACAAATATTTTGAAAACGAGATATAACATGGGTATAGGTTGGACAATCTAAGAGAAAGTGTTTTTCATCTTCAACCTTCTTAGTGTCACAAAGGTGAGACACACTTTCATCCACCATGAAGCAACAAACTTCAGTAAAGAACAATAGTTGCATTATGCATGAGACATACACTATGAAGCAAGAAGAAGAGAAACTAATTGCACCTAAATATTAATATTTATTTTACACACATAAAATGGTTACAAAAAACAATTTTCTTTTGTTGATAATCAACAAACATTAACATCAAAGTCTTTTAACCATTTAGATATCTCAATCCTTTTATGTATATACATATATTAAAAAATAAGTATATAAAATGATTTTATGCATATGCCTAACTTAAAAAATATTTTTAAACATATATATCTTTTGCACAGATATATATTTGGCATATACATATCATTCACATAGATACATGATGTGCACCTCCGCATAGGTATATCCCCCGCACAACCAATAAAAAACAACAAACTTCAATAAAATACAATAGTTGCATTATGCATGAGGCATACACTACGAAGTAACAAACTTCAATAAAACACAGTTGATGCATTATGCATGAGGCATACACTATGAAGCAAGAAGCAGAAGAACTAATTGCACCTAAATATTAATATTTATTTTACACACATGAAATAGTTACATAAAACAACTTTATTTTGTTGATAATAAACAAACATTAACACCAAAGTCTTTTAAATTTTTAGATATCTCAATGTTTTTACGTATATACATGTATATAAAGTGAACAAAATGTTTTTATGCATATGCCTAACTTAAAAAATGTTATTAAACATATATATCTTTTGCACCTCTGCATAGGTATATCCCCCACACAACCAATAAAACACAACAAACTTCAACAAAACACAGTAGTTGCATTACGCATGAGGCATACACTATGAAAAAACAAAATTCAATAAAACACAGTAGCTACATTATGCATGAGGTATACACTATGAAGCAAGAAGTAGATGAACTAAATGCTTTTACTTGTTTTTTACTTTAATATTTTATCTCATCTAACTCGACAGTGACATTAACACAAAAGTCTTTTAACTTTTTAGATATCTCGATTCTCAATGCTTTTATGTATATACAGTTATTAAAAAATAAGTATATAAAGTGAACAAAATGTTTTTGATCATGTGTCTAACTTAAAAAATATTGTTAAACATATATATCTTCCACACATATATATCTTCGTCACATACATATCTTCTGCATGAATATATCTTTCACACCTGATCTAGGTGGATATAGGTGGCCACCCACCTATTCCAACTGGCTCAAACCAGTTCTTTGGCAATTTACTATTTTTAGCCTTTTTTGGGTCCTAAACTTCCGGGGCCATTTTGAGGGCCTAAATGAATATTTTTTTGCAATTGAGCACCTCAATTATTATTGAATGAAGGATTGAGCCTGTGAAATGAATCTCCTCTTCAATACCTTTCCAACGTGCTATCATGCACTCCAAATGGATATTGTATGCCAAAGTTACACCCTCGAGAAGTTGATACACCAAACTACCAAAAATGAGGTCCACAAACATGTTGGTTTTTCATCTCCCGAGGTTAGGGTTTTGGATTTTATTTATGTTAAAAAGGCCTTTGGAGCCTCATTGTAAAATCATATTATTGTGAACGAGTGTAGCCATCACATCTCTTCTCAGAGATAAGATGCCACCATTTTGGCAAGTCTTTCACTCTGTAATTTTATAGTTCTATACATTTCACTCATTAATAGAAATTGTGTTATTGTATATTTGTGCCTCTTGTTATATAAATATTATATATATATGTTATATTATTGAATATCTTTAAATATATCGGTATATTTCTTTATTATATTTCCACTCTCATTTCATGCCAAAAATAATACAGATCAGTGGTATCAGAGTAGATTTTTTAGTGCATGTCCCCAACGAGGTCCAAGTATAGATATTTGGGTATCGATATTGTCTCTCTTTATAAAAATCTCTCTCGCTCTCCCAAGAAACCCTCCATGGCAGAAGAAAATAAAAACGATGGAGCAGAAGATTCTATTAATCTGTTGTCAGAGTAAGTTCTCATGCAACAGAGGGACGAAATGATGGATAATTTTTCCCACATACTTCAATGCCTATTGATAACAACAGGTGCATCTTCATCAAGAGGCCACTTTGGAGGAATCTCTCCTTTCAAGGTACAAGTTAATTTTGATATTTCCATATTTGAAGGTCATATAGATGCGAATGCCCTAGAAAAATGGTTAAATATGCTAAAAGGTTATTTCTATATTGACGCAGACGCCACCCAGGGCACATTTGCAACCACCAGGACCTTCTTCTCTTCAGGCCCAAAGAGCTACAACACCCTTCAGATCCCGTATCGGGACCCTTTCAATACCCACAGGAATCTCTCCTGCAATTTCCCCTTTGTCTTTTCGAAAAATTGGGTTTCACGATATCGTGAACCTCATGGGAATGCTTCTCGTGCTATCCAAAACCCCGAACCCCGATGGGTCTCAATGCTGATGCTTCCTCATTCCTGTCAGGGATTTCCCTATCGGTAAATCGGCGTATGCGATGTCACGGTTCTTTGGCACCAGAAACCCCCAAACCTCGATTCTCCGATGGCGCCTTGCGTTGACCCCGCAACGGTTGACTTCTCCAACACTTGTCCTCCTCTCCAGTGCTTATGGCTCAGACTTCCAGGCGATCGGGAAATCGCGTTTCGGAAAATCGTGATTCCCGTTGCACAAGGTCACAGACCTTGCCAAACCCTGAACTCCGATATGCGACGCCACCTGCCGTCACCTCAGGGCAAGGTTGAATCCTTCGACACCTGTACTCCACTACACACGGAGGCTGTGAGGTTATCGTGTTTCAGAATTTTGGAATTCCTCTAGCAGTGATTCTTATGACAATGAAAGTCCCGAAAAGCCGATTCCCGATATATGTGCAGGTGTCCTCCTCCACGTCACTCCTCCTTGTCGGGAAATCGGTTATCGCGAGATCGCAATTTCTGTTGCGGCGTTTCCTTTGTATGCGGAAATCCCGAAATGCCAAACCCCGACTCTCCGGATCACTGACACGTGTCCAGTCCAGGATCTACGACTATGGTTCCTTCGGAAGGCTGCAATCGCGAATTCTCCCTGCGAGAATTCTATGACTCCGGAGACTCCGATTCTCCGATGAGTCGTATCCCGATGACCTTCGATTCTTTCACTGCATGCTGAGGCTTAAACCATGCACGTCTTCCACTAGATCTGACCACTGTTGGGACTTCACTAAGTCCCTCGATGAATCCTGACCGTCGATTTCTCCTCTTTGGATATTTTCCCCGAAAATGACTAAGTGCTCCTTCTCACCCTTTGCCTCCAAAGCCTGCACTTGAAGCTCATTCTTAAAATGTCTATGCACAATCTCCAGTGCCTTTCCTTAGTGACCCCACAAAGGTGCTATGCCTCCTAAGCTTTTCTTGACTCTGACTCTTCAGAGAAATTTTGTGCACACTCCTTGCGTTTACGGTTCAACCACCTTTAGTGTTGAATCCTTCAGACTCTGCACAACTCCTGCAGCAGCAATCTTTAGCTTCCTTCCTCTGCCTGCACCTCTCTTGCGCGGCTTCAACAACCCACTATGAATTCTGGGTGAATGAGACTAAGTGTTTAACTATCAAGCCCTCATCAACACACTCTTTGCGGATGAATTCAACTGCACTCTCTACAAGAATCTCCTGGATCAGATTGAGAAACAATTGAAGCTCATCCCTCTCATCTCAAACTTCAGTTTAAACCCTGAAATCACATGCACAGCATATTAAAAGCCAATGCATAACCAGAAATAAACATTCATGAGCACATCAACAATACACAGAGAAAACAACACAACCCAGGGTCTGAATCAAAGCTTCATTCTATTAATTCAAACTTCCTATACATGAGTGTTCTTCACATATTTCTCTTGCTTTCCCTTCTCTTCTAAATGCTAGCTTTTGAATGATAATAATGTACAAAGGAGGGTGTCTATATCCGTTTTCCCTCTCGAACTCTAAAACTGTCTAATCTGGAATAAAATCCTATCCACCTACAATAAATCTATTAAATGCCTCATCTACTTAAGGACAAGAGATTAAAGGCTCAAGTTCCACTATAATATACAAAGGCACTTTTCATAAATGGTTCATTTACACATTGGTGCATCATCTTAAATAAAAATTCAAAAAGTTTTCGACTGGCCTTGTCCAGCTGTTCATTGTCTTTTATGTTGGTTCGCTTGTCCTGGGCGATGCTCCTTGATGAGTTGGCGATTCTCCTGCATCATATATTCACAATTTTCCTGATAGAGAAAAGATCACCTTCGCACTCCTTAAGGCTCTCCCCCGTGTCAAACATTGGTGGGAAAATTACTGGGAAAAAATTTCCACAAAGAAGTCTAGAATATATGGGGTAGAGCGCATTTGAGATTTTTTTTGTGGATGCGGTCAAGGAATAATATTACCATGTTGGTAACTATGACGACCAGTACATGATATGGACCACATTGCAGAAAGTGAGGGGACAAACAGTGTTGAATTTCACAAATACTTTCCATACCTTTCACACCAAGATAGGTATCAAGGACTCTGAGTGGCATCTAGTTCTGAAATATTGTGGGGCTCTGCATAGGTACATCTAAACCGAAATGGATTTTTTGGACATATCATCACTAGGAGATTCCTATCGATATGTTTTCAAAATCAAGTAGAAATTTAGGCACTAGAACAAACGGGAGTTCAGGTCTACAAATCCACAACAACCAAAGTATGGTAAATACAACCCTAACAACCAGCCTCTAGAAAACCATTCCAAGCCATAGGAAAAGAAGAGTAATGAAAATACAAAGAAGGAAACTGGAAAGTGGTGTGATTTCCATAAAATCCCTTGGCACAACACTGATGAATGTCGCTCAAAACAATCATTGGTGGTCGAGATCAAAGAAAAGGAGTCGAACCCAAATTCAGAATCTGATTTTGAAAATAGTGGGAGAAGACAGATCATTGACGCAGACCCCACTGTTATTGTCGTGACCACAACAATTCAACCAGAAGAACCAGTATATCCTGAAGAGGGAGATCACCTTTTTCATTCACATATGTGGGTTAAGGGGACCCCGCTACTTTTTATTGTTGATAGCGAAATCCAGAAGAACCTCATATCAGCAAATGTCATCAAACAATTAGGATTGTTGACAACACCACACCCATAGCCATATAACATCGTGTGGCTTCACCAAGGATGAGATATTTGTGTCATCCAGCAATGTCGCTTGTCATACTACATCAAGCCCTTCAAGGATGAGGTATTATGTGATGTTTCCCCACTAAATGTTTGTGATGTTCTTTTGGGTCAGCCATATATGTGGAAACACTATACTATTTATGAGTCTCGACCCTGTAGTGTCATTGTTACTCTGGGGGGTCATCTCTATAGGATACCAGAGGTAGTTCTGACTATTTTCCCACCTAAATAGTGTCGCAAGGTAATATCTCATACTACAACATTCAACCTCTTCACAATATGTTCAAAAGGTGAACAGAAGGATACTGCAACCACTACAACCACTACATCCTCAGTACAAGCACCTTATATCCAATAGAAGAAGGTCAAAAAGATTGCAAAAAAGTGCAAAGATTCCTTCTGCACACAGTCATCTCATGTAATCATATTGTTTAAAAGGTTCCAACCCTTCTAACATCAATTTCTCGACAACCTTCAAGAAGCGAAGCAGTGCAACTTCTCCAACAAGGCAAGCAGCTCACCAAGGTTTAGATTCAACAAACGCTTCCCCCTCTCCCCCGAGAACTCAACCTAATGGAGACCATTGCTTCCTAAGGAGGAAGGATTGATCCAGGTGGATATTGGTGGCCACCCACCTATTCCAACTGGCTCAAAACATATTCCAACTGGATCAAAATAGTGCTTTGGAAATTTACTATTTTTAGTAGTTTTTTGGTGTCCTAAACTTTCAGGGCCATTTCGAGGGCCTAAATGACATTTTTTCATGATCGGGCACCTTAATGATTGTCAAAGGCATGATTGATCCTATGAAATGAATCTCCTCATCAATACATTTCCAACAATTTAGTGTGCGCCCCAAACGGAGATCATATCCCAAAGTTACACCCCTTGGAAGTTGATACACTAGACTACCCAAAACAGGGTCCACAAACTATTGGGTTTTCATCTTCCGGGGTTAGGGTTTTGGATTTTGTTTATGTCAAATATGTCTTTGGATCCTCATTGTAACATCATCTTCTTTTGAATGTGTAGCCATCACATCTCTTCTCAAAGATAAGTTGTCACCATTCTAGTGAGTCTTTCACTCTGGAATTTTACAGTTTTGTACATTTCACTCATTAATAGAAATTGCATTATTGTATATATATGTCTCTTGTTATATACATATGATATATCTCTATTATATTATTGGATCTATTGCAATATCTCGGTATATTTCTTTATTATATCTCCGCTCTCATTTCGTGCCAAAAATAATCTTGATCAACAACTTCGCACAGGAATATCCCCTGCACAACCAATAAAACACAACAAACTTCAATAAAACATAGTAGTTGTATTATGCATGAAACATACACTATGAAGAAAAAAAAGTTTCAATAAAATACAATAGTTGCATTATGCATGAGACATACACTATGAAGCAAGAAGTAAAGGAACCAATTGCACCTAAATATTGATATTTATTTTACATGCATAAAATAGTTACATAAAACAACTTTCTTTTGTTGATAATCAACAAACATTAACAAGACATCATCCACATAGATATATATTCATCACCTTCACACAGGTATATCCCCTGCACAACCAATAAAACATGACAAACTTCAATAGAGCATAGTATATGCATTATGCATGAAGCATATGCTTTGAAGCGATAAGCAAAGGAACTAATTGTACCTAAATATTAATATTTATTTTACACACATAAAATAGGTGTACATAAAACACCTTTCTTTTGTTAATAATCAATGAACATTAACACCAAATTCTTCTAACTTTTTAGATATCTCAATGCTTTTACGCATATACATATATTAAAAAATAAGTACATAAAGTGAACACAATGTTTTTATGCATATGCCTAACTTAAAAAATATTGTTAAACATATATATCTTCCACACACAAATATCTTTGGCACATACATGTCATCTTCACATATATATCTTTTGCACCTTCGTATAGGTATATCCCTTGCACAACCAATAAAACACAACAAACTTCATTAAAACACATTAGTTTCATTACACATGAGGCATAGACTATGAAACAAAAAACTTCAATAAAACACAATAGCTACATTATGCATGAGACATACACTATGAACTAAGTAGCAGTGGAACTAATTGCACTTAAATATTAATATTTATTTTACACACATAAAATAGTTACATAAAACAACTTTCTTTTATTGATAATCGGAAAACATTAACACCAAAGTATTTCAACTTTTTAGATATCTCAATTTTACGTTTATACATATACTAAAAAATAAGTATATAAAGTAAACAAAATGATTTTATGCATATGTTTAACTTAAAAAATATCGTTGATTAATGATCATAGTATATGTTGAACATTGAAACTTAATATAACTAAATGCATAGGTAATAAATGGTCTTTGTCAAAAGATGATTCATATAATAAAAAAGAATAGCATTATTGTTTATGTGAAGAGGACAATGATAAAAATAAAGTAAAAACATTTAGCATAAAACTTTGTAAAAATAAACAAAAAATTAAAGTGTTCAATGTGGAGCAAAACTTAGTAAATAAGTAAAATGTTCAATGGGGAGGTTAGCATATGGTGGAAATGTAAAGTGTTTGGAGTAAAATAATTTAGCATAAAACTTTGTGAAAATAAACAAAAAGGTAAAATGTTCAATGTGGAGTAAAACTTAGTAAATAAGTGAAGTGTTCAATGGGGAGGTTAGCATATGTGGGAAGCAATGTAAATAAGTGAAGGGTTAAATGGAGAGGTAAGTATATGTAAGAAGCAATGTAAAGTGTTTAGAGGTTAGTATGTGCAGGAACCAATGCAAATGCAAAGTGTCTGCATGTTAGAATTGTCAGAAACAAAGTGGGTAGAGTTCTCACGTTAGAATTGCGGGAAGCAAAGTGAGAACAAGAGATGAATAGTGAAACTTAATATAACTAAATGAAAAGTTAAGATAACCTTAAAAATAAGTATAGAAAGTGAACAAAATGTTTTTATGCATATGTATAACTTAAAAAATATTGTTAAACACACACACACACACACACACACACACATATATATATATATATATATATATCTTCCACACAAACTTATCATCCACCCGCACAAATATATCTTTCATACCTTCTCACGGGGCCAATAAAACACAACAAACTTCAATAAAACATAGTAGTTGCATTGTGCATGAGGCATACAATACGAAACAACAAATTCAATAAAAAACAGTAACTGCATTATGCATGAGGCATACACTATGAAGAGGCAAAGGAACTAATTACACCTAAATATTAATATTTATTTTACACACATAAAATAGTTACAAAAACAACTTTCTTTTGTTGATAATTAACAAACATTAACACCAAAGTCTTTTAACTTTTTAGATATCCCAATGCTTTAACTATATACATATATGAAAAAATAAGTATATAAAGTGAACAAAATGCTTTTATGCACATGCCTAAAAAAATATTGTTTAACATATATATCTTCGAGGGAGACTTATCGTACCCACATATATATTTTCCACACCTCCACATAGGTATAGTTTCATTATGCATGAGACATACACAATGAAACAACAAACTTCCATAAAACACAATAGATGCATAATGCATGAGGCATACACTATGAAGCAAGAAGAAGAGGAACCAATTGCACCTAAATATTAATATTTATTTGACACACATAAAATAGTTACATAAAACAACTTTCTTTTGTTGATAATTAACAAACATTTACACCAAAGTCTTTTAACATTTTAGATATCTAAATTTTAGATATATAAACATATTAAAAAATAAGTATATAAAGTGAACAAAATTCTTTTATACATATGTCAAACTTAAAAAATATTGTTAAACATATATATCTTTGGCACAAACATATCGTCCACACAAATATATATTCCACGTCTCTGCATAGGTATATCCCCCACACAACCTGTTATCACTATGTAATTTGCCCAAGGCTGTGATGGCAGTCACAGAGGCAACATCAAAACCACTTCGAGTCTTGGATCTAGCCCTCCAAGACTTAGAGAGGGATCTCTCTGTGTGATATAGATTTGTTTGAATAGATATTAGGCTAGTTAATGGGATCATAGTTTGGATTTTTTAATTGGTTTGGTTGGAGCAGGAGAAAAGGGCCATTGGGCAATGGAGTCACAATATGAGATTTAGTCAAAAACAAATCCTACAGACATCTTTCCAGGGAAAGGTAGGCAAATTACTGAATCTGGTAAAATTAAATGAAATGAAAGAGGAGGAAAAAGAAATGACCAATTTAGAAATAGAGCAATGAAAAATTATGCCACTGAATATCAGAATAAAACATTAATATTATCCGCAGCCAGAAACAGAGTGTATCTTTCAACAAATTATTCTCATAAACTTCTGCCAGATAATAAGGAAATAAAACATATGGAAACAGAGAAAATAATTTACAGGAGGAGCACTTCACCAATATATTCAACACAGGAATCATGTAACCGTTGCAACTGTATTATTGAATTGATGAAAAATACAGATGGCTCTGTGAGCTCTGATACAAGATTTAAATCATGGTCCCTAATTGATCCACCTCCTTTACACATTTGAATCACTGCAATTTATAAAACAGACTCTCCCCAGGTTGAGAAGGTCAGATTCAACCACCTCGGCCAAGAATAGCATAAAATCCCCAAAACTCTGGAACTGCAAATTTGGCCGAATTTGCTAAAAATAGGGGTACGCTCAATCATTGATTTATCCAAATCGATGACACCTGTGAAAAAACTGAAGGTGGTTATTGTATATTATCTTGTCTGGAGCAAAAACCTCCTTCATTTTCTCAAATTTTGTCTCCACCTCGCCGAAACAACTCCCGCAAAATCGGGACTATAACAGGAAAAACCATAAATCTGAAAAATGAGGCTGAAAGACAGCTTCTATTCTCCCAACTAGTGACACCTTTGCAAAAAATGGGAGAGTTTTTTGTTCTTCATCCCATGATGAACAAAAAATTCTTTCAGGTTTTTAAATTTCATCTCTGTTTTCCCAGAATCCACTTCGCAAGACGAGGTGTCAAATAGACAAAAATGGGCAGTTTTGAAAAATTGGCGGAAAGTGGTTTTTTTGGGGAAATGTGGTATTCCGGACCCCCCCTGAGGTGGTAAGTGGTATTGGGACTGGGGGGTCTGAAATCACCTGGAGGTGACAAGTGTCCCTACCAATACCACTATTCCGCACCCCCCCCCCCCCTCTGTTAAAGTTCGAAAAGCACGGGGGGGTCCGGAATTTTTTATGAGCATTGATATATTTTATTTGGGGATAAGTGCATAAGGTGCACTTTTATTTTATTTTATTGTTTTTGTTTGTTTTGTTTTTTATTTTATTTATTAAGTTTTCTTTTTACGTGTTTCTTTTGTTTTTAATTTTTATTTTGTTTACTTTTTATTTATTACATGTAGTTTTATTTAGTATTTGTGTTTTATATTTATTTAATATGTGTCTTTATAATTATATTATGTTTATTTTATTTTTGGTTTTATTTAAATATTTTATTTTTCGGACTTAGGATAATTAGTGTTTTTCTTTATTTTTATTATTTTTAATTTAGTTAATGTTTTGTTTATTTTCTGTTTTATATATTTTATTGTTAATATTATTATATTGTTTTTACTTTTTGATTAATCTTTATTCTAACAAACTAACCTAGTTACGTCGAAAGGCGTACACCTATTGATAATGGGCACAATTAATGATATTTTAACATTATTTAACCTTAAACCCTAATCTGATGGTTATGCATTGAAGATGATGCTGGCATATTCTTAGTTGTCCTCCAAAATCAATGGGTCAGATTTATTGTTCATAACTTTCTTGCATTTATCAAGGCATCCGTTAACATGTTTACTTTTTAACATTTACCTAATCACATTAAAAAATTATTGTAAGGATATGTAATTGCCACGTTTAAATGATTAAGTAGGATTAAACCGTGGCATCTAAATAAATGCCCACGTTCTGCTTCTGAACCGGTCGTCTGATGCCCACGCGTTCCATTTATCAACCTAATGCAGCCAAACCACAGACGTTTTATATTGGGGGCATGCGTTCTCAGCCGATACCTTTCGGCATTCTCAGCCACGAGTTAGCAACTGTGCTAGTTATTAACAACTAACTTAATTGTTAATCATTAATTAATTAATTAATGATTAAGTTATTATTAACAAGTCTAACATAAATCTACATATACTAAATTTAATTATTAACATTATTAACCTATTGATTGTTCTTTTTGTTTACCCTAAGTTTATTTATTCAGGGATGAGTGGCGGGCGAGACGTACTCAATGGGTCAAAAGGACAAAGGAGTGAGAGCACAGCAGTGGATGAAGGATGCAGCAGGGTGATGGAGGATCGGGCGAAATGGATAGAGGGAAAAATGGAATCAACCGAGCTAGATGTCTTCGTCACAGGAAAAACGCCAAATCAGCGGTCGAAGAATTGAGTTACCTATGATTATAGGTCCCCAACATAGGCTCCACCTGGGGATGGCAGCTCTTTCAAGAGGTGTCAAGAACCACTGAAGTCTGAACATGCATATCGGTGCTTTATTCATTGGTCCATGGAGTCACAACAGCTACAATCTTTGAACTGGCTCAGATTTGACTGAACATTGAACTAGATACTATCAAATGCAAACTCTTCTAGAAATCATACAATACTAAAAAGATGCTCAAATGACTGATCTTATTCAAAACTGGTACCTACCCTACACTACTGACAATTTCATCATTCTAAATGATACAATAATGCCAGTGCAACCAGTCAAGAAACTGCTCTACTAGCTCTACTCTTTCAATGTTTTCAATCAATATCAGAAATAGAACTTGCATAGGCATCATGAACTACCTTCCATATTGATATTTACAACCGATACATTTGCAATCATGAAGGCCAAAAGTAATGCCAGAAATAGATTGGGGCTCTGTAGTGCAAAATTTCTCCATATAAATAGCCACTAGATCAAGATAAACTTGACCTATTACTGGATATTCAAATTTAACCAACTCAACTTCATGATTTGATGTTGTAGTTATGTTATTTGCATCCTCATCCACTTCCTGATATGGTTGCAAATGTTCTAGTGGGTTCTGAAATGATACTTCTACTGAACACGTCCCTGTAGTTGACTACCTGATCATGTCAATATCATAACATCTTTTCATCCTATAGCTAGATGATGGAAAATGGCTTTGACAACACAAGTCATCCAACACATCAGCTATAGGGTCATAAAATGATTTAGATAAGGGTTCCATTGGCTCTATTGGTACTTCATGGCTTACACTGTGACTTTCAACTAGAATCTGACCAAGATTCCCCCTCAAAATTTGAAATGAATTAAAGCATAGAGGCAGTGAATCAAGATGGATCATCTCATCACCTGTTTCGGGCTTCATGATTTCATCTGAGGTTTGATATTCAAGAAGGCTCCAGGGATGCACCCATGGATCGGCTTTTGTATCTCCAATGGCATCTTCAACTGGTTGATCAGAGAATTTTCTGTCTTCACTATTTACAACTGGCCTAGATTTTCTTTTCAGAAATTGAAAAGATGAGAAACATAAGGGCAAAGTGTTTCCACTTACTCTGAGATTTTCTGCATTTTCCTCATCACTGTCATGATTGTTGTGCAAAGGTTGATTGTCATATCTGAGTTGTAACTGATCTTCTTCCTGCGAATGACGTGCTGTTTATTTCTTCGAACAGTCCACATCTATTTCAGCCTCATGATCATCATCATATTGATAGCACTTGGGTATATTATCCAAGTAAGAAATTTCATCCAACATACACATCATATCAACTAGTTGTTCCTCTGTAAATTGAGATGGAACTTCATCTTTGACTATGTTGTGAATTGAATACATGAAAGAATCATTATCCAAACCATTGTACCAAGGATGAGCAGCAAAATGTTTGGGAATAGTGACCTTGTCTTTCTCTGAAATCAATGGAACATGATGTCTTTGGACAACAATCTCATCTTTCCTATTGATCCTCTACATCATCTCTTCCATGGCACTGGCCAAAATGTCTAGTTTAGCTTCTAATGACTTCATCTTCTCCTTTTCTTTGTTCTTTACCTTTGACCTTTTGATCAACAAGTTGGCCTCCACATCAACTGCAATGTTCTGCATTTCTTCAAGTCTTGTAGTGTTCCTTTCTCTTAATTGGAATGCCATATCAGGATCGAAGACATATGGGAAATGAAAGTGTGCTGATCCTGGGGGTGGTCTTATATCAGCAGGCATTGCATGATATATCTTATTGAACCTTGCTGAAAACTGATGCATTGTTTCCCCTAGCTATCTTTTCAAATGGTCATATTCTTCTAGGATGAGAAAGACATTTCTCATGATCACCCACCGATCTAGGAAAGCTTGCACAAACTAATGGAAATTGTTAATGCTTGCAGCTGGGAGATTTTTAAACCAGTTCTTAACTTTACCTTGCAAAGACAGGGAAAACATCCTTATATATACATTGTCATCTTCAACCTCATAAAGGTCAAGGAAATATTCAAACCTCTAGATTTTTTTTTCAGCAATAATATTGGCATCCTCTCCATCAAACTTGGGCAGATTATTGGTGTAATTTGCAGGGAGGTCATGGAGGATAGGAGGTAAATATAGGGGTTTGTATTTGTCTGGGATTTTGACAGGTACAGAAGGTGAAGCAAGAGGCTTACAACCATCTGGAGCCTTAGAAAGAGTAGGAAATAAAGTAGGAGGCTTATGTCTCACTAGGACTTCTACAGGTGCATCTAGGATGTGCACAAGTGTATGAGTATGTACATAATATACAATTGGGGATCTGATCTCTTGAGCCTCATTAGTTTGTAGATGATCAATGTAATCTTCAACAATATACTTTTAATCAGGATTAGAATAAGACAAAACATAATTGCAGATAAAACCAAAGATGACTTGAATGCAATTTGAGCTTGAGTACCTAGTCTTTCTAGGCTACTTAGCCATGCTTTAGGTTCTTCCTCCAGTGGAGTCTTTGAGTTGGCACTGTCTGGAGATAATTGGAGTCGCTAGGTGAATGATCTCATCCTTCTTGTGTCTGGTCACTGTCCACCATCAGTGATCAGATCTGGAGCTTTGAAGTGTACTACTGGGGAGAGTCCCCAGTATGGTCGCCATTCTGTTATCACTTTGTAATTTTCCCAAGGTTGTAATGGCAGTCACAGAGGTAACATCAAAAACACTTCGAGTCTTGGGTCTATCCCTCCAAGACTCAGAGAGGGATATTTATGTGTGATATAGATTTGTTTGAATAGATATTAGGCTAGTTAATGGGTTTAGAGTTTGGATTTTTTAATTGGTTTGGTTGGAGCAGGAGAAAAGGGCCATTGGGAAATGGAGTCACAATCTGAGATTTAGTCAAAAACAAATCCTATAGACAGCTTTACAGGGTAAGGTAGGAAAATTATTGGATCTAGTAAAATTAAATGAAATGAAAGAGGAGGAAAAAGAAATGACCAATTTAGCAACAGAGCAATGAAGAATTCTGCCACTGAATATCAGAAGAAAAAATTAATATTATCTGCATCCAGAAACAGAGTGTATCTTTCAACAAATTATGATCATAAAATGATGCCAGATAATAAGGAAAGAAAACATATGGAAACAGAGAAAACAATTTACAGGAGGAGCACTTCACCAATATATTTCACACAGGAATCATGTAATCGTTGCGACTGTATTATTGAATTGATGAAAAATACAGATGGCTCTGTGAGCTCTGATACAAGATTTAAATCATGGTCCCTGACTGATCCACCTCCTTTACACATTTGAATCACTGCAATTTATAAAATAGAATTTCCCCGGGCTAAGAAGGTCGGATTCAACCACCTCGGCCAAGAATAGCATAAAATACCCAAAAATCGGGAACTGCAAATTTGGTCGAATTTGTTGAAAATAGGGTTACGCTCAGTCATTGATTTATCCCAATCAGTGACACCTATGAAAAAAACAAAGGATTTTATTGTATATTAGCTTCTCTGGAGAAAAACCTCCTTCAGTTTCTCAAATTTTGTCTCCACCTCACCGAAATAGCTCCCGCAAAATTAGGACTACAACAGGAAAAACTAGAAATCCAAAAAATGAGGCTCAAAGACAACTTCTATTCTACCAATTGGTGGCACCTTTGCAAAAAAATGGGAGAGGTTTTTGTTCTTCGGTTCGTGATGAACAAAAACCTCTTTCGGTTTTTTAAATTTCATCTTCGTTTTCCCAGAATCCGCTTCGCAAGATGAGGTATCAAACAGACAAAAATGGACAACTTTGAAAAATTGAGGGAAAGTAGTTTTTTGGGGGAAATGTGGTATTCCAAACCCCACCTGAGGTGGTAAGTTCTATTGGGAGGGGGGGTCCGAAATCACCTGGAGGTGACAAGTGTCCCTCCTAATACCACTATACCAGACCGCCCCCCTCCATTAAAGTTTGAAAAGCACGGGGGGGTCCAGAATTTTTTATGAGCATTGATATGTTTTATTTGGGGATAAGTGTATAAGGTGCACTTTTATTTTTATTTTACTATTTTTGTTTGTTTTTTTTTTTATTTTATTTATTAAGTTTTCTTTTTACGTGTTTTTTTTGTTTTTAATTTTTATTTTGTTTACTTTTTATTTATTACATGTAGTTTTATTTAGTATTTGTGTTTTATATTTATTTAATATATGTCTTTATTATTATATTACGTTTATTTTATTTTTGGTTTTATTTAAATATTTTATTTTTCAAACTTAGGATAATTAGTGTTTTTCTTTATTTTTTATTATTTTTAATTTAGTTAATGTTTTGTTTATTTTTTGTTTTATATATTTTATTGTTAATATTATTATATTGTTTTTACTTTTTGATTAATGTTTATTCTAACAAACTAACCTAGTTATTAACAACTAACTTAATTGTTAATCATTAATTAATTAATTAATGATTAAGTTATTATTAACAAGTCTAACATAAATCTACCTATACTAAATTTAATTATTAACATTATTAACTTATTGATTGTTTTTTTTGTTTACCCTAAGTTTATTTATTCAGGGATGAGTGGCGGGCGAGACGTACTCAATGGGTCAAAAGGACAAAGGAGTGAGAGCACAACAGTGGATGAAGGATGCAGCAGGGTGATGGAAGATCGAGCAAAATGGATGGAGGGAAAAATGAAATCAACCGAGCCAGATGTCTTCATCACGGGAGAAACACCAAATCAACGGTCGAAGAATTGAGTTACCTATGATTATAGGTCCCCAACACAACCAATAAAACAAACTTTATTTAAGCAACAAACTTCAATAAAACACAATAGTTTCATTATGCATGAGGCATACACTATGAAGCAAGAAGCGAAGGAAGTAATTGCATACAAATATTAATATTTATTTTACACACATAAAATAGTTACATAAAAACAACTTTATTTTGTTGATATTCAACAAATCTTAACACCAAAGTTTTTTAACTTTTTAGATATCTCAATACTTTTAAGTATATACATATATTAAAAAATAAGTACATAAAGTGAGAAAAATTCTTTTATGCATATGCCTAACTTAAAAAATATTGTTAAACATATATATCTTCAGCACAAATATATCTTCAACACATGCATATCGTACACACAAATATATCTTTTGCACCTTCGCACAAGTATATCCCTTGTATAGCCAATAAAACATAGCAAACTTCAATAAAACACACTAACTACATTATGCATGCTACATACACTAGGAAGCAACAAACTTCAATAAAACACATCAACTGCATCATGCATGAGGCATACACTATGAAGCAAGTAGCACAGAAACTAATTGCACCTAAATAACAATATTTGTTTTACACACATAAACTAGTTACATAAA
>ML781809.1:348921-379792 GCA_009831015.1 Picea engelmannii
TACATATATTGAAAAATAAGTATATAAAGTGAACAAAATGTTTTTATACATATGTTTAAGTTGGTTTATTTTTAACCCTTGTGTGAAGAATTCACATCACTCGTCCTCTTGCACTATGTACTTCCACAACTCAACACTTCAAAAAGTTCCACAACACGGATTTTGACAAACGGTGTAATTTGCATGATAACGGGTCATTTATGACATGTTGATTTGATAAGATTTCACCACTAACTCTCCATACTTAGTTGAATTTATTTTAAGTAACGATGTTTATTATAAAAAAAACAACAACAACAACTATCAGTAATTTTGTATAAATTATTGAACAAACTTGCTACTGCATATAGGAAACACATAAATGATGAGACTAAAAGTCAGTATCATATATGATTTTTTACACTGAAAAGTTGCAACACTTGTCTATCTTGTTCATACAAATAAAAGAACTTGGAGAGAAGTTCTTTGATCAAACATTACACCAATACCACAACAAACATCCATAAAACACAATAGATACATTATGCATAAGGCACACACTATAAAACAACAAGCAGAGAAACTAATTGCACCTGTCTATGAAATAAATAAATTATTGAATAGACCAAAATCTTCAAAAACTACCAACTATCAGAAATTTTGTATAAGTTGGTGAACAGACTTGGCATTGCATAAAGGAAGCAAAGAAATGATGAAACTAAAATTCCATATTTACAAATTGTATATGAATATATCCAGAATTTAGTTGATATAATTACGATTTACATTTATTATCACATAAGAATCTAATGTATCTTAAAAACAAAACCAAACCAAAATCTTTTAAAACTACCCAATATCATTAATTTTCTATAATCTACACATTAAAATGTAATGGTGAAACCAAAGGAAAACCAAAATCTTCTAAAACTACCCATTATCATTATTTTTCTATAAATTGCTTAATAGACTTTTTACTAAAATGTACTTTCAAAGCCAAAACCAAACCAAAACATTTTTTAAAAACCTGTTGTCAAATTAATTTTATATAAATTACCGAATAGACCAAAATCTTCCAAAAATACCCACCATGAGTATTTTTTTATAAATTACTGAACATACTTGAGGATGAAACTAAAAGTTCATATTATACACCATTTTTTGCACTGAAAAGTTGCAAGACTTGTCTCTCTTGTTCATACAAATAAGAGAACTTTGAGCGAAGTACTTTGATCAAACATTACACCAATACCACAACAAACTTCAATAAAACATAGTAGTTGCATTATGCATGAGGTATACAGTATGAAGCAATAAACAGAGGAACTAATTGCATGTGTCTATGAAATACATAAACTAATATGGAATGCCACTAATTAAAACCAAGATACTAGATCAACACCTTCAACTTGTTCAACAAGTATTGCACACACTTTGCAAACACAAGTTATAGGTAAATTTGTCTATTGTTAAAAAAATAAACTAGTTGTAATCCATAAAATATCTCGCACAAAATCATGTCATATAGTACACAAAAATCCCTTCAAAATCTATGAATCTTACTAAATTTAATGAATAATCAAAAGTGAATAATATTTATTTATTCATTTATTAAAACGCTCTATATATTGTATAACAAATATATATGCAGATTTTATTATTATTATATATATTATAAATTTACAAACACAAAAATCATCAATAAAAATGAAAACAAATGGTCTAGACCACCGCTTTAAATGTCCCCAATTACCAAATGAAATACTATCAAGCTTCGGAAACTGAGATGGTATTGAAACTTTGAGACTCGTATATGTACCCATTCTGCACCTGTTTCAACCATTTGTTATAGCTCCATAATTAAATTGCTTATTAAATTATTGTCGTTGGCCCAACAATAAGATCTTGTTTTGAAGGACCAATAAGAAGACAGGAAAAAAAATTGAATCGCTCACAACAAAATTAAACTATGGAAAAAAGCGATAAATTTTTGGTCAACGCAAAAACAAAATCGTGGTCAAGGAAAAAACAATTTCTGCCTTCGGCAGGGACTAATAAGTGGTTGTTATTCTTTGTAAGTTTTCTAGCTTGATATTTAACTCAAATTTTAATGTCCTTCACACAAATAGATTCATAGCATCGACAAAGGAAATGGAAGCATCAATGTTAATTTTTAAACATGAAACAATAAAATGAAATATATATTTTTTTAATTTATTACATGTATATTTTTTAAACTTTTACAAGATTTTGAAAATTTATCTTGAATAAATTATTATGATGTTGTGTTTATTTGAAATGTTTCTAAACTCCAATACACTTTATATTTTTTTTTTAAATCATCACTAATTAAACCGATATCAATCATTAATTTAAACAACAATATATTGTTTAAAATTTAAAATTTAGATTTTACCATAACACTCTCAACACTCTTGGGTCGTGACAACACACCTTGCAGTTACATTGTTTGGGTGGAGGTTTCTCAAGAGTTTTTCTTTCAATATGCCTGGAAGCACTTGAGAATATTGTATTTAAATGTAGAAGCCTGGGAGGAGCTTCTTGAGATTTTGTTAAACATTTCTCCATAGAGAAATAAAGAATACCATTGCCCCCCATTTCGTTCTTGGATGCACCGAGATGTGTTTCTTTTCTTCTCTGCTAAGTGATTGTTTATCTTCATTTTTTGTCTCTATTAATGAATTATGTTTGCAGGCCTAAATTCCAACAAGTGGTATTAGAGATGAGGTCTTGTGAAGTTTTGTGAGAGTCGAGGAAAGATTCTCATTCATGCATAGAGATGGAGAGTACTTTGAAAGGGAACCGAGGTTTAGACACTCTGTTCATGAGGAGGAAAAACCCTATTAGTTCAAAACAATGATGGATGCTAAGGAGAAAGTTTGGCAAGGTGACTGAGTTGGAAGCCATAGCAGCGGTTAGAGCAAGGTTTCCTCTTGGGTATATGTTGGAATGTTTACAGGAAGAGTGTGCTTGTCATTGATGGCAAGAATAGCAGTGAACCAAACCTCGAGAGAGAAGAAGATGAGAAATATCAGAAGAGATAGCGGTTTCTAGTTGTTAGCATGTTTACAGGAAGAGTGTGCTTGTCATTGATAGCAAGAAAAGCAACGAATCAAACCTCGAGAGAGAAGAAGGCGAGAAATCTCAAAAGAGATAGCGGTTTCCAGTTGTTGGAATGTTTACAAGAAGAGTTTTCTTGTCGTTGATGGAAAGAACAGCAGCGAACCAAACCTCAGGAGAGAATAAGATGAGAAAGCTTAGAAGAGATAGCGGTTTCCAAAAGTGTAGACGAGGTCCAAGAGACGGACTCGTCGTAGGAGCAAAGGTCAAGATCCTTGAACACTTAGAAAACCTTCTAAGTCAGAGAGATCAAAAACTCAGGAGGAAGAGTGACAACGACCGTTGGAACACTTTTGAGTGGAAGGACAGGATAATCTGAAAGATTTGAGATCCCAATCATCTAGATTTTCGTCAGCTGTTGGATTGAATTAATGGAAGGATAGGATAAGTGGGACAAAACAATTGAGAATTCGATCATCTGAATTTTCGTCAATTGTCAGATTGATTTAAGTGGAAGCACAGGATAAGAAAGGGCTGAGATCTGAGATCTTGATCACCTGAATCTTCGTCAGTTGTTGGATTGACTTAAGTGAAAGGGTAGGATAAGCAAGGGATGAGATCTAATATCTCAATCACCTGAATCTCCATCGGTCGTCGGATCTAAATAAATGGAAGGATAGGATAAGAAAATATGGAGAGCCATTGGATTTAATCCAAGGCAAAGTTGCATCGCAAACAGATTGAGTCGTTGATCTAAGATCTTGATCCAACAAAAAGATCTAAGATCTTGATCCAACGAACGTCATTTGTTTCGAGTCTAAAGATGTGAGGAAGTTACGCTCCAGAAAAAATCTCACTTCAAGAATTCAGTTTGAGATTTGAAATCCCTAAAGCCTGGAGAGTCAGAGAGCCGAAATACATTCTCGACCGTTGGATCATCCGAAGTGAATCTGGGTCGTTTGATCCAGAGAGAAAGTTTGAGATTTGATATTTCAGAAGTCTGGAGACCCAAAGGAGATCTCAACCGTTGATCGAGAAAGGAGACGCAGAACCATTGATCTTGTTGAAAGGTCAAATTCCCTAAGTGGAGGCAAAGTCATTGATTAAGAAGGACAGGTATCCACAGATCATCGACTCTGAAATATTGGCGTATGGAAGAAAGAAGGGTTTGAAATTTGAAACTCCCAAAGCCTGGATCACGAAATCAATCATAGTCGTTGATCCACAAAACCTGAAAGGACAAATCTAAATCGTCATTTCAAGAGCATCGTCAAGATCATGAGATCGATGGTCCCATCACATTGCGGGGATTGAAGGTGCGTGAACGTTAGTGAGTTGAGGGTGGGCCACAATCAAAACCATGGCTTTTTAGAAAAGACATGTGGAGGCTCGAGGTAAATTGCGGGGCAAAATGCAGTTTGTTTTAAACCACATTTGGACATGTTCGCAATCACATGGTCACATGATTTCATCACCCAAGATCATATCAAGAACGAAGCTAGTTCTCGCTAGGCGTTATTTCAAAGTTTGGGAGTTCAAAAGTCGAGAAATTCAAGGTTGGATAGCATCCAAATACCTGAAATGTGAAGTCCCGAAGTGCTTGGCCCTAGGTCATAGCCAGTGGTCACGTGGAGAGAGAAAATAGAGGAAGGAGCTAGCGTCACTAAGCTCCACTTCGGAGATTAGGATTTGGGAGAATCGAGATGTCTCGTACCAATATTCCCGAAGTTGGGAGTCACGAAGCACCTTTTGGTTAGGCGTATGGTCACTGTCGATGGTCACATGAAGGAAGGGGCTTAGAATCCAAAAATGACTGACCGTAACTCCCAGAGAAGACGAAGAGTTGTGACTGCTAAAGAAGCCAAAGAATACCAGGATAACGCTTGCTAATGATGAACAAATAAATAATAATTGCTAGAGAAGATGAAGAGTTTGAATGATGATCAGGTAGAGGAATCTAGGTGAGAAAGACATGCAGAACAGAGAAGATAGTGTGTTTTTTTCAATATTTATGCATGTGTGTAGGAGGAGAAGCAGTGTAGTACCTGTAGTGGAGATCATAGGCACAGTGTATAGAATGCAGAGGCAGCATAGATCATAAAATTTCGAAGAGAAGCTAAACAAAGTAGTGTTGTGCAGAGGAAGAAAAAGAGCAGAGAATAGAAGCAGAAAGATGCAAAAGCAGAACAGAGCATAGAAGATGAAGAAGGCAGAGGAGACATGGAGCTGTAATAGACCATATCAGAAACAAAGTAAGTAAATTTTTATATCTAAGGGTGGTGCTAGGGAGGATTGTTGTCCTCAGAGTTTCAAGTGGGTGCTTGAACATAGGGATTTGCAGCTTCCATCTAGTTGCAGCCAGAAAAACCAGGGTGGTAGGGTGGTACAAGGGAGGACCATTGTTCTTTTTTATACAGGTTGGTGCATGTATGACTAGAAGTTGGTGCTTCCATCCAGTTCCTGTTGGAACACTTAGGGATTTGGTGCTTCCTTCTAGTGGGTGCTAAAGAAACCAGAGAGTTGGTGCTCTCAACAAGTTGCAACTTGTTAAAGAAGAGGTGGTAGCCTCATTTTTAGTTTTTTCTCAAAGAAAGATGATGTACAGAACTTTAAATATTTCCTATCATTTGAAGAAGAAGAGGTTTTCTCCCTTTATGGGTTTCCTCGGGAAATATTTGTCTCTGTGTATATCATATGTGTGATTGATGTTTGTTATTTCTATTGTTCATGTCTTGCATAATCTTGATGATCACTTGGAGAAGGTTAATAATATTTTAATAGGCATAAAATTGTTTAAGCACAGTAACAACTGATTCACCCCCCCCCCCTGCCTCTCAGTTGTATTAGTAATTCCAACAATTGGTATCAGAGAGGGTTCCTTTTATTTAAAGGTAGATCAGTAATCTTAAACATGACAATCCATGAAGGAAATTCAACCAATAAGCCTCCTATGTTTGATGGAACAAATTTTTCCTTCTAGAAGGTTAGAATGAGAACATACATCATGGCATTAGGTGCTGATGTTTGGGATGTTGTAGAGACTGGTTATGTAAATCCAGTTGTACTACCTTCTAAGGACGACAAGCTATAATTCAGATTCAACACTAAGGAAATGAATGCTATATTGAGTGGGCTTGCTGAAGTTGAATTTTTAAAGGTCATGCAACTTGAATCTGCCAAAGAAATGTAGGATAAACTTATTAGCATTTATGAAGGAGCTGAGAAAGTAAAAGGTGCCAAACTTTAGACACATAGATTGAAATTTGAACAACTAAAGATGAATGAGGATGAAACAATTAGTAAATATTTTTTAAGTGTTGAAGAGCTTGTGAATGCCATGAACGGTCTTGGTGAGAAGATTGAAGACTCATTTTTAGTTCAGAAGATTTTAAGATCTCTACCCAATAGATTTAATCCAAAAGTTTCTGCAATAGAAGAATTGAATGATCTTAAAACTCTGTCTATTGACCAACTCCTAGGAACTCTGACTGCTTATGAAATGAGGATAGGTAAAGATAAACCCACCTCTAGAGAATCATCATTTAAAGAAGATAAGAATGAGGATTCTGAGCCTGATGATATTGAAGAAAAATTTGTGAGAAGACTAAAGAAAGGATTAGGCAAGTACCAAGGCAAGTTGCCCTGCAAATTTTTTAACTATGGAAATATAGGTCACTTTTCATCTAAGTGTCCACACAAGAAGAAGAGACAAAACGTTGAAGGTGAAGAGAAGTACAAATCCAAGAGATTTAGTAAAAAGAAAAGTTTATGTGTAAACAATGATGACTCTTCAGGAGACACAGATAGTGATTCTTCTTGTGAAGATAAGATTAATGACTTTATGCTTATGGACAAAGAGGATTATGATAATAAAATCACATGAAGTGATGTTGATGGTGAAGAAGTTGTGGTTGACTTGGAAGGAGAATTTATCAGTGCTCTAGAATAAATTGCTAGACTCAGATTTAAGAAGAAAAAGCAAAAAAAATTATTGATACAATTCGAGAAAGACAGTAAAAAACCTGATGAAGAATGTGCCCTGCTAAAAGTGGAATTAGAAGAGGCAAATAAAATAGAGGACATTCTGAAACAGCAGTTATCAGAAAAGAAGGCAAGATGTGAAGCCTTGGAAGAAGAGGTAGTAAAAAACAGAAAAGAGATGGAGAAGTTTAAAGCATTGTATCTCCAAAATATTCCAAGAATTAAAGCCTCAGCAAAACTAAATGACATTCTGAGCAAACAGAGATCTCCTTTGTTGAATACTGGTTTTGGCTATGTAAGTGGTTCAAGCAGTGAAAAGCCAAAAAGCAAAGAATCAGTAAAAAGGATCAAGTTCCAAGTCAGCAGACAATCAGACCATGTGAGTACTCTGTCACCAAAATATAATAAAGACAAGATGATCCCTGATCAAAAATAAAGATATCAGAATATGGAGCAACAAATGCCAAGAAGAAGGCCATCCTTTAGGTACCAAAATTTCTTCCATGGTTACTGTTTTTACTGCTCTAATTTTGGTCATAAGATTGAAAATTGTCAAATTAAGTTTAGAGACATGCAACTGAGGAGATCAAGAAACAAACAATCTTTGCAACATAGAAATAAACAGCTAAGGAGTAAACAAAGTTGCACCAATCACTTTGACCTATTGAACATTGGGCTCGAATGATATAACTGTCATAACTTCGGCCACAAAGATGCAAACTGCCATCTGAAGAAGTACAAAGCAAATCCAGGGATAAAACACTTAGCTAGAAATGCCAGCACATGGAAAAAGAAAGATAGTGAAAAATGTGGTCTAGTAATTTCAGCTCAAAAACAAAAAGACCCCTGGTATATAGACATTGGATGTTCCTAGCACATGAATGGAGACAAGGATAAGTTGTTGTCTATAAGTAAAAGAAAAACAGGAAATGTGACCTTTGGAAATGATGAACTAGGTAAAATCAAGGGTAAAGGGATGGTGAGTTTAAGTAATGGCAAAGGAAAATCCCAAGATGTTCTGCTTGTAGATGGGCTGAAACATAATTTGCTCAGTGTAATTCAAATATGTGACAGAGGATGTGAAGTGGTGTTCACTTCCAAAGATTGTAATATAAAGTATGTAAACTCGGGACAAGTGGTGGATAAAGGCATAAGAACAGATAATAATGTATATGTGTTGAAATAAGATAGATAAGAGTGTCATCTAAGAAAGCATGATGAAATCTAGTTATGGCATAGGAGACTTGGACATATAAACTTTGACCACTTAATCAAGCTCAAAAATCTTGAGGCAGTAAAAGATCTTCCAAGAATATCAAAACCATAAGATTATGTGTGTAAACCCTGCCAAGTAGGAAAGCTAACCAGGACACATTTTAAATCCAAGAGCTCTACTTCAACAGAGAAACCACTCCAATTGGTTCATATGGATTTATGTGGACCATCAAGATAGGAAGGCATGGGGAAGGAAAACTAATTCATGTTGATCATTGATGATTACTCTAGACTCACTTGGGTTGCTTTTCTCAAAGAAAAATCTAAAGCATTTGAGAAATTTAAAATATTTAAGGCTTTAACTGAGAATCAAAAAGGCAAAAGATTAAAGGTTGTAAGATCAGAAAAAGGATGAGAATTTATGTCAAGTGATTTCAAGGAATTATGTGATAAAGATGGGATCAAGAGAGAATACACAATCGCAGGAACTCCATAGCAAAATGGAGTAGTTGAGAGGCAAAACAGAATAGTTTAGCAAATGGCCAGGTCAATGATGAATGAGAAGAACATTGGTCAAACCTACTGGGTAGAAGCAATACACAGCAATCCATATTCTTAACAAATATCACCGCATACCACACAGTGACAAGACACCTTATGAACTATGGTATGGAAGACTTGCTTCAATCAAACACTTCAAAGTCTTTGGGAGTAAGTGCTACATAAAGAATAATAATGAAAACCTTGGCAAGTATGATGACAGGTTTGATGAAGGCATCTTCTTAGGGTATGCTACAAACATTAAAGTATATAGATGCTATAATAAGAGGCTACATAAATTGGTTGATTTCATTGACATAAAAGTTGATAAAGGAGTCCCAGTAAGAGAGGTGAGAAATATGGAATCAACAATAGAGGATATAGTTGAATTTGAATATGAATAGGTCCAAGAATCAGAAAAAGAAGACTCTAAGTCAGATGAAGATACAAATACTCAAGCAAACTCAAATCAGCAGACAACATCAAATCCTTCCTCCAGAATTACTCAAAAGAATCATCCTGCAAGTCAAATAATTGGTGAGAAAGGCAAAGGTGTACAAACCAGGAGAAGGATAATCAAAGAAACCGAGCAATCACATATAGCCCTCATATCCATGGTGGAACCCAAGAACTTTAATGAAGCCAGTAAAGATGAAAATTGGTTAAAATCAATGAATGAGGAACTGGATCAGATTGAGAAGAACAATACTTGGGATCTTGTTCCTAGACCTGCAGACAATAATGTAATTGGCTCCAAATGGGTGTTTAAGAATAAAATAAATGAGCAAGGAAATATTGTAAGAAATAAAGCTAGATTGGTCTGCAAAGGGTATGCTCAAATACAAGGACTAGATTTTGATGAAACATTTGCACCCGTAGCAACATTAGAAGTTATTAGAATGTTTCTTGCCTATGCTTGTCATAAGAAGTTTAAAGTCTATCAAATGGATGTCAAGTCAGCTTTTCTAAATGGAGATCTAAAATAAGAAGTCTATATGTAACAACCAGAAGGTTTCCAACTATCAAATAACCCTGACTTTGTCTGGAAGTTGAAGAAAGCCTTATATGGGTTGAAACAAGATCCTCATTCCTGGTACTACAGACTAGATAAGTATCTTCAAGACAAAGATTTCAAGAGAGGAACAGTTGACAACAATCTATATATCAAAACAGAGGATAAATATTTTCTCATTGTGTTGGTCTATGTAGATGACATCATCTTTGGAAGTAACAATGCTTCATTGGTACAATGGTTTTCTTCTTCCATGAAGTCTGAATTTGAAATGTCTATGATAGGGGAACTGTCATTTTTTCTTGGTCTGCAAATTAATCAGAGGTCTAAAGGAATATTTCTTTCTCAGGAGAAATATCTAAGAGAAATATTGAAAAGGTTTCAAATGGAATATTCTACACCTGTGAGCACACCTATGGTCATTGGATGCAAGCTAAGCAAGGATGATGACTCACCTGATGTTGATCAGAGTTCATATAGGTCTATGATAGGAAGCATGTTGTACATCATAGCATCTCATCCAGACATAATGCATGTTGTTGGAATGGTAGGAAGGTATCAGTATGCACCTAAACAGAGTCATTTGATAGCTGTCAAAAGAATATTCAAATATTTGAAAGGAACGATGAACTATGGCCTATGGTATCCTATGAATCAGAATTTTCAATTATCAGTCTATTCAGATGTTGATTGGGCTAACTGCATGGATGAAAGGAAAATCACGAGTGGAGGTGCATTCTTCTTCGAAGATTCTCTTGTAGCATGGTTGAGAAAGAAGTAAGGTTCCATTTCCCTATCGACTACAGAAGCTGAATACATTGCAGCTACCACTTGTTGTACCCAATTATAGTCGATGATTCAGATACTTGCCGACTTGGAGGTAAAATATATTGCACCGATCCCAATTCATTGTGATAATACTAGTGCAATTAGTGTGTCAAAGAATCACGTATTTCACTCCAAGACCAAGCATATACCCACAAAGTATCACGTATTGAGGGAACAGGTTACCAACATTGTTGTTTATTTGCATTACATTCCATCCAACTATCAGATTGATGATATCTTTACTAAACCGCTTGCAAAAGCTCAGTTTGAGTATATATGCCAGAAGTTGGGTGTGACCCATTTATCAAGTTAAAATAGTCTATCTGATCAGGGGGAGAGTGCTCATAGTATATCTAATCATGGGGAGAATCATTATTGCATCTCTGATCAGGAGGAGAATAGAGTCACACTCAATTTTATTTGACATTGATGTCAAAGGGGGAGAAAAATGTGCGGTCTGGATGCTAGAGTGGGCGGTCTAAGTAGAATAGTGCAGCCTTTTAGGGTTTCCATCAATGCAAAAGGGGGAGATTGTTGGCATGTTTACAGGAAGAGTGTGCTTGTCATTGATGGAAAGAACAGCATCGAACCAAACCTTGAGAGAGAAGAATATGAGAAATCCCAGAAGACATAGTAGTTTCCAGTTGTTGGCATGTTTACAGGAAGAGTGTGCTTGTCATTGATGGCAAGAATAGCAGCAAACCAAAACTCGAGAGAGAAAAAGATGAGAAAGCTCAGAAGAGATAGCGGTTTCTAGTTGTTGGCATGTTTACAGGAAGAGTGTGCTTGTCATTGATGGAAATAATAGCAGTGAACCAAACCTCGAGAGAGAAGAAGACGAGAATGGTCAAAAGAGATAGCAGTTTCCAGAAGTGCAGACGACGTCCAAGAGACAGAGGAGCAAAGGTCGATATCCTTGAACACTTTGAAAATCTTCTAAGTCAAAGAGATTAGAAACTCAGGAGGAAGAGCAACAAGGACCATTGGATCACTTTTGAGTGGAAGGACAGGATAAGCTGAAAGATATGAGATCCCAATCATCTGAATTTTCGTCAGCCATCGGATTGAATTAATGGAAGGATAGGATAAGTGGGGAAAAATGATTGAGAATTCGATCATCCGATTTTTCGTCAGTCATCAGATTGATTTAAGTGGAAGGACAAGATAAGCAAGGGTTGATATTTGAGATCTCGATCACCCAAATCTCCAGCAGCCGACAGATTGACTTAAGTGGAAGGACAGGATAAGTAAGGGATGAGATCTGAGATCTCAATCACCCGAATCTTCATCAGTCATCGGATTGAAATAAAAGGAAGGATAGGATAAGTAAAGATGGAGAGTCGTTGGATTTAATCCAAGGCAAATTTGCATCACAGATAGATCAAGTTGTTGATCTAATATCTTGATCTAACGAACGTCATTCATTTTGGGTCTAAATATGTGAGGAGGTTATGCTCTAGAAAAAAATCTCACTTCAAGAATTCATTTTGAGAATTGAAATCCCCAAAGCCTGGAGAGTCGGAGAGCCGAAATAAATTCTCAACCATTGGATCCTCCAAAGTGAATCTAGACCACCTGATCCAGAGTGCAAGTTTGAGATTTGAGATTTGATATTTCAAAAGTCCAGAGAACCGAAGGAGATCTCGATCGTTGATCGAGAAAGGAGACATAGAACCATTGATCTAGTTGAAAGGTCAAATTCCCGAAGTGGAGGCAAAGTCATCGATTAAGAAGGACAGGTTTCCACATATCATCAACTCTGGAAGATTGACGTATAGAAGAAAGGACACAGTCGCTGATCCACAAAACTTGAAACAACAGATCTGAATCATCAGTTCAAGAGCACCATCAACATCATGAGATCGACGGTCCCATCACATTGAGGTGATTGAAGGTGTGTGAACGATAATGAGTTGAGGGGGGGTGGCAATCAAAACCACAGTTTTTTAGAAAGGACACATGGAGGCTTGAGGTAAATTGTGGGGCGAAACGCAATCTGTTTTAAACCACCTTTGGATGTGTCTGCAATTGCATGGTCAGGAGTTTGGAAGTCGGGAAAGTTAGGGTTGGCTCACATCCAAATACCCGAAACATGAAGTCTCGAAGTGCTTGGCCCCCGGTCATAGACAGCGGTCACATGGAGAGAGAAAATAGAGGAAGGAGCTAGCGTCGCTAAGCTCCACTTCAGATATCAGGAGTTGGGAGAATCGAGATGTCTCATACCAAGAATCTCAAAGTCACGAATCATAAAGTGCCTGTTGATTAGGCGTATGGTCACCGTCAATGGTCATGTGAAGGAAGGGGCTTAGAATCCAAAGAAGCCAAAAACGACTGACTGTAACTACCAGAGAAGACAAAGAGTTGCGACTACCAAAGAAGCCAAATAATCTTAGGATAACGCTCGCTAATGATGAATAGATTAAGAATAACCACAAAAGAAGATGAAGAGTTTGAATGATGATCAGGCAGAGGACTCGAGGTGAGAAAGACATGCAGAACAAAGAATATAGTGTGATTTTTTCGATAGATATGCATGTGCGTAGGTGGAGAAGTGGTGTAGTACCTGTAGTGGAGATCAGAGGCATAGTATATAGAATGCAGAGGCATCACAGAGCATAAAATTCCGAAGAGAAGTTGAATAGAGTAGTGTTGTGAGGAGGAGGAAAAAGAGCAGAGCATAGAAGCAGAAAGATGCATAAGAGGAACAGAGCATAGAATCTGAAGAAGGCAAAGGAGACATGGAGTTGTAACAGACCATATCAGAGACACAACAAGTAAGTAAATTTTTATATCTAAGGGTGGTAGGGTGGTGCTAGGGAGGAATGTTGTCCTCGGAGTTTCAAGTGGGTACTTGAACACAGGGAGTTGTAGCTTCCATCTGGTTACAGCCAGAAAAACCAGGGTGGTAGGGTGGTGCAAGGGAGAACCATTGTTCTATGTTATACAGTGTGGTGCCCATGTGACTAGAAGTTGGTGCTTCCATCCAGTTTGTAACGATCCCCCTGACCAACCTGAGGTCGGGGTACACCACTCCAGAGAAACAAATCATGCTCTGATGCCAGTTGGTAACATCCCCAGCCATCAGGACGAGCCATGATACTCTAGGGAACACTTTCATTCCCATACTGTGGAACATACAGTAGCATACCTAGTAGTCAACTAAGCAATGCCACCTAAATTTACTCTTTAGACTGCATGCAACTAAAACATATATATATAGCACGCTCGCGAAAGATTTACATCTAAACATAAAAAAAAAATTACTTTCTGTAACATATGAATTTTATATTAAAATAACAATAATTACCGATATGCATCATTTACAGGAAATTACCCATAAGCACACAAGAAATCATAGTCACATATATGATAAAATTGTAACATGGGCATGTAAATAACAAAACAACATATCCATATATCATACAATTGGTACTTATCTTAGAAATATTGTCACCAACTACTTACAGACCATCCACGAACCTCCCATCCATAGACTACATTGTTCATCACTCTCAATAGTGAATCACCCCCAAGCTAGGACAGAACTCCACCCAAGGTAAAGGGATTCCTATCTAGGCTAAGGCTCATGGACAATAGGAAAGACTCTGTCTCAGGTGCTCACTCAAATAACAGCCTACAACCTCTCATTCCCCACATACCTTTCCCACCCAAGGAAGTCTGCCCCTTCTCTACTCAACAGTCCCTTGGCTGCCCCACTTCCCTTCCAGGACTTTAGAAACAGGTCGGACCGGAAGTCTCAGAGCATTGTAGCTGCAATTTAGCACCTACGTAAATCAATCCCCAGCAATTCTCTCACTCAGAGAATTGCTCAAGGGCCTGGCAACCCGCTTCTTAAATCCCACTCCAAGCTAACCAGGTACACCAACCAAAAAGGATGGGGAAACAGGCTTCGAAAAATTGAAATGGTTGTCTCAAGGATAACAGAATGTATAAGTGAAATGGTCATGGAGTCATTGACTAGATAAGTAAGTGTGTTTTTGGATTCACTGTGAACTCTTTGTCCCAAAAAATGATGATCAACCTGATGGTGCCCCCTTTTTCCGTCCGTAAGGTATCTGTCAAAAATTCTCCCTGAGCTAACTTTCCGCACGATAAGAATGCATGTCCCCAACTTGACACTTGTCATATCAGAAGTTACTTTTGTCCACTTGTCCCCAACTTTAGAACTTAGGATAAACTAATTATCCATACTTTATGTTTTAGGAAATTTTAATATAATATTCCCTTGACTTTTGGGCCCTCCCTTTCCCTAACTGGTGAAGTTCAATCCCCCATCTCTTTTATCGTGGTCAGTCTACGTGCAGTGATGTATTTTATATTAATCATGAGTCATGTACAAAGTAGGCACTCTAGCCTTTAACATCTAGGCGCGTAGGCCTAATTCCAAGACATAAACATTCTGGCTTATAATACTGGCTCACCAGCCTATAATGCATATTATATACACAAAGGTTGTTTGACCTTAATATTGTGCACACTTAGTTACTGCACGTTGTATCCTCTATCTTTAAGTTTATGCGCACCTTAGTTATTGTGCACGGTATTCAGAAATGTGCACATTACATCCCTTTACTATGCAGTATATGCGCGCACCATGCCATAAAAGGTGTATTACAAAAATGATGTCTAAACAACTCACTAGCTTAAATATACTTGGATTATATTTACATTTGGGTTCGGCCAAGGGATATTACAATCCCCTCCCCTTATTTATGCACAGTCCTCAGTGCATCATGTACCCATATACAACAAAATTTTCAAAATTCTTCAAAAAGATGTGGGTATTCTATTCGCATTGCATCCTCATGCTCCCAAGTAGCGTCTTCAGGTCCGTACCAGGTCCATTGGATCTTTACAAGCCCTATGGCTCAATTTCAGAGTTGTTTGATTTTTTTATCTAGGATGCGCATTGGATGCAGTTGGAAAGCGCCTTCTTGCTCCACCTGAATAACATTCCAATCAATAACATGATTAGCATCGGGTATATATTTCTTTAGAAATGATACATGGAAGACATTATGAACAGACATATATGCAGCCAATGCAATCATATAAGCAACTGGACCAATCCTCTCTAGGATTTCAAATGGTTCACAAAATCTAGTTGCTAACTTGGCGCAGCTTCCCAGCTTCAGGGAGCTCCTTTTAGCTTTCACTTTCAGGAAAACATGATCACCCACTTTGAATTCTCTGTGGATTCTATTTTTATCAACATAACTTTTTTGTCTATCTTGAGCAGCTTTCAAATTCTTCTTAATTTTTAACATTTGGTCCTCCATCTCCTTGAGAAATTCTGGCTCGACTACTGTTCTATCAGCTGGATTATCCCAGTTTAGTGGAGTGTTGCACCTTCTACCGTAAAGTGCTTCAAATGGGCTCATCTTCACTGACGCCTGATACCCATTATTGTAAGCAAATTCTACCAAGTGTAGGTAGTCTTCCCATTTCGATGGTTTGTCCATCACATACATTCTCAACATATCTTCTATCACTCTATTCACCCTTTTTGTATGTCCATCAGTCTCGAGATGATAAGTTGTACTAAAGTTCAAATTCGTTCTGAATCCTTTTAACAATCCTTTCCAGAAATTCAAGGTGAATTTTGGGTCTCTATCAGACACAACCGTTTTAGGAATTTCATACAATCATGCCACTTCCTTCATGAAAATATCAACAACATCTGTTTCTTTGTGAGTATTTTTTAGTGGAATAAAATGGGCAGCTTTTGTAATCTTGTCCACCACTACCATAATCGAATCATGTAGCTTGCATGTTCTGGGAAATCTCGTAATAAAATCCATTGTCGCCACTTCCCACTTCCATTCAGAAATGGGCAAAGGTTGCAACAATCATGTTGGGTGCCTATGCTTTGTTTTAACTTTTTGGCATTCCATACACCTAGCAATGTATTCTGCAATTTCTCTCTTCATACCTGGCCAAAAGTATTGGCTCTTGACCGCTGCTATGGTTTTCTGATATCTAGGGTTCCCTACATAAGGAGCATTATGCATCTCATGAAAAATTATATGTTTCAAGTCCTGGACATTTGGTACAAAAATTATGTTCTTGTGCAGCGGTATTCCATCTACTCCCAACTTATAAATATCCATCTTTTGTGGTGTCTTACCTTGTTGTAGTTTTGCTATAAATTCTTTGTATTGCAGGTCTGTATTTGTAGCCTCCAGAGTTTTGCTTTTAACATCAATCTGATACATGCTGATGGTTGTAGCACGTAGTTCATGCACCCTCCTGCTGAGTGCATCAACCACTTTATTTTATTTCCCTTGGATATGATTTATATCAAAGTTATATTCGCTTAGAAATTATAACCATCTGATTTTTATAGCATTTAGATTTGGCTGATCAAATAAATATTTCAAACCATTGTGGTTTGTTCTTAACTCAAACCTTCTTCCCATGAGGTAAGTGTCTCCATTTCCTCAGGGCATGCACTATGGCTGCCAACTCCAAATCATGAGTGGCATAGTTTCTTTCATGCTCTTTCAACTTCCTTGATTCATAACATATCACGAATCCATTTTGACTGAGGAATCTACCCAGTCCTTCATTACATGCATTTGTGCATACAATGAAATATTCATTTGGGTCTGCAATCCTAAGTATCGGAGCACTTGTCAGTAATTTTTTCAAATGTTGGAAACTCCTTTCATAGTCCGACGTCCACTGAAACTTCATACCCTTTCTTTGCAAGGAAGTGATTGGATGTGCTATCTTCGATAATCCTTCAATGAATCTTCTGTAGTAACTTGCAAGGCCCATGAAAGATCTGACCTCTGTCACATTCTTTGGTGCTAACCATTCTCTAATGGCTTCTACCTTCACAGGGTCCACTGCTATCCCATCTTTTGATATGATATGCCCCAAATAATGAATTTGTTTCTGATAAAATGAGCACTTTCTCAATTTGGCATACAATTGATGTTCCCTTAATACTTGCAACACCATCCTCAAATAATGTTCATGCTCTTCCTCTGACTTGGAATATATAATAATGTCATCCAAAAATACAATGACAAACTTGTCCAAATACTCTCGAAAAACACCATTCATTAAGCACATGAAAACAGATGATGCATTTGACAATCCAAATGGTACCACTGTGAACTCATAATGACCATACCTTGTCCTGAAGGCGGTCTTGCTAATATCTTCTTCTTTAATTCTTACCTGATGGTATCCTGATCTAATATATATCTTTGAAAATATCCTTGCATCCTTCAATTGATCAAAGAGGTCATCAATCCTTGGTAGAGGATATTTGTTCTTAACAGTCACTTTATTCAAGTGTATGAAGTCAATGCACAAACTTAACGTTCCATATTTCTTTTTCACAAACAATATTGGGGCACCCCAAGGTGATACACTTGGGCGTATATACCCCTTCTTCATAAGTTCTTCAAGCTGCATTTGCAACTCCTTCAATTATGATGTACTCATTATGTAAGGAGTCTTTGATACTGGCGCTGCTCCAGACATCAAATCTATAGAGAAATCAATGTCTCTCCTTGGGGGTAGTCTTGGTACTTCCTTGAATACATCTTCAAACTCTTTCAGGACTACATAATTCTTCAAATTTGGCACCTTGTCTTCGGGTGTCTCCCCCATATGAGCTGCAAATATTTGACATCCTCTTCTATAACATTTCTTCAGTTGTAATGTTGAAATTTCTCTAATGGTTAATGCCCTGGGAATTCCTTGCACTTTCCTTTGGTTCCCTTCTTCATCCAAGTAAGTGAATGCTTTGATATGAAAATCCAATAGAGCATTATGTGGGTCCAACCAATCCATCCCAATTAAACAGTCATAGGAACCTAAGAGTAAGATGTTCAAATATTCCCTGGTATTTAGTCCATTCATGTCTATGAGGCAAGACTTAACCATCTCATTAACTTTTCTTCTGGCTCATGTAGCCAGTTGCACCAACTAGGATTTCCCATGCTTGCTTCTTGGCAATTGCAAACTTTCCACCATCTTAGGTTCTGTATAACTATGGCTAGCTCCTGAATCAATTAAAATAGCAAGGTTTTGGTTGTTGATCAGACCTTCCACTTCAATCATGTGGGACTGATACTCTACTTGCTTGTTGTCCAAGGATGCATAAATCCTTAGCACATTTATACCCATGTTCTTTATTGTCTCATCTCGTTGTACATTATGAACAGCCTTACCTTTTTTGCCTCTGTGAGGACAATCTATGAACCTATGGTCTCCTTTACAACCCAAACATTACACAAGTGGTTTTCTTGGCCCTTGACTCCTTGTGTCAATCACTCTGGTTTCCTTATGCATTTGTTGCCATTGTGTATTATTTCTAAAGAATGGTGGCTTAGCTCCCTTCTTCCTCTGATCCATCTTGAATTTCTTATTGTCTTCCCAAGACTTTTGGAAAGTCGGTCTTGCTTTCAGCTATTCATATAATCATTTAGCTCTCCTTATGGTCTCTTCTAATGTCTTGGGATCATCATACTGCATTTTGTCACTGATGAACGATGGAAATCCACTTAAGTATTGTTGAATCTTGACTATCTCATCCTTAATGAAAGAGACATACTTCAACAGTTCCAGGAACCTTCTCTCATATTCATCTATGGTCATACTTCCAAGCTTGAGTTCAAAGAACTCTTTCATTTTCTTTTCATAGTATCTCTTGGTCAAGTACTTCTTCTCAAAATACTTCTTGAATTCTCTCCAAGTAACACTTTTCTCTACAATGTGTTGTACCTGCACAAGTTGATCCCACCACATAGAGGTATTTCCTTTGAGTTGATAAATAGTGATTATACCTTCATCATGAGAAGAATAATTATGCAATTGAAAATACTCCCTCATGCCTAGCAACCATGTTTCGGCATCTTCATCCTTCTTGTGCTCACCATCAAATGTAGGTGGTTTGATTTTTTTCATTTCTCCTTGCAGTTCATCCACCCCAGATCTCTTATACCTTCTGACAGGGGATAGACTTGAGTTGTTTCCTACTCTCTTATGGGAATGCCTATGGGGATGATGGTGATGTATACTAGCACTTTTTACTTCTCCCTTCTCCTCTGAAGATTTGTGACTCTCAGATCTACTTGAGTCACTCTCCTTAACCAATTTATTCTCTATTATGTTCAATCCTTCCAATAGCTTCATGTTGAAGTCATCCTGCTACACTTTGGCTTTCATAATTCTTTCATTATCAACTTTATGTATTTGGACGTCCTTCTGCAAATTCTTAATGGTCTCAGCCATATTCATATCTTCATTCCTTTCTTCTCCATGTCTGTTGGAGTTAGTTTCTTCCATGCCCAAATGGACATCCATCCCTCTGCTCTTCTCTGGACGACTGTAATTCCCCTATGCCTCTTCCATTCCTACGGACTCTACACTGGTCTGACCTGACTGATTTGTTGTTAATTCTTCAAAACGTCCAGCCATCGAAACTAATCAGACTAACAAATCAGAAATTCATGAGAATATGCACCATTTCGATTCAACATACACATCAGCATTATCACTTTCGGTTTTCTGGTGTTACCACCACGACAATTCTAGATAAGACCCAAGTCTCGAGAACGCTGATGCGTGGTTCCTTCCAAGATACACTTGCACAAAAAGGTGGTTTTTTCAAAACCACTTTCGCCAGGATGCGGTATTACGTGTCTCAGTATGTCAAATCCACCACTCATGGAGTGAGCGACGGCTAGTGTTAAGTACCAAGATAGATCTACCAATATAATAACCACAAATACTAAATACACAATAGATCCACAAAGCAATATAGAAGAAACCACATTCTATTATTATCAAACCCTTAGGGTAGGGCAACACCATACAATGGATCCTATTATGGAAGGGATCCTCTCCTGTTCACTTGCCTCTTCGAGGGGGCATCCTCCTATTGAGCTACTGCTCCAAATACAATACTTCTCTTCATGTCTCATTACATTGCTTGAATCCCTTTATATAGTTCTACCCTCACCTAAGAACATTCTAGAGGAGGAATCTTCTAGAAGTAGAACCTTCTAAGAAGTCCTCGTACATTTATTATATCTAATTACCCATTTATTATATCTAACTACCATAGTGGGCCTTATTTAATAATATAGTGGACCTAGTCCACCTTACATTAAATGACCTCCACTATTATCACTATGGGCCCTCTAGGCCCCCCCACTACCTCTCTAGCTACCTTACATTCCATCCCCCTTATGAAAGTGTTGTCCTCAACGCTTGATGTGTAACCATATACCAGGGTCCCATGGATAATTGTGGACCATAATGATGAAGAAGACTGAAGAACCAAGGTCCCATGTAGAAAGGAAATCCACCAAGTTGAAGTAGTCCAACCACCATTGTAAGCCCGGGTCCCATGTCAAAGTGCTCATGTGAACTCCCCGTGGAAGATTTTGGAACCCAATAACCAATTCCAAATGATGCTCCAAAGACTGACACCTATCATGTGGATCCAAATAAGAAGATCCATCCACATAGTGGAAAAGGGTCGTAGTAGAATCTGGAATGAATAATACCACTGTAGAATATGTGGACTGAACACTGGTAACTAGCTCCTGATGTGGGACTTTGATGTTCTCTACAGAAGGTGGAGTAGAGTCATCAAATAAAATATGAAAGTGGTTGTCATTCCAGAAATGACAACTATCCATATACCAATCATCACCATTTGCCTCAAAATCATACCAAGCATATATTTCTTGATTATATTCATCCCTGAGGCCCTCCATAAGAAATCTCACATGCATGTTATTCAATGAATCTTGAATACTATGAAAACTTTCATTGAGGTCGTTTGTGAGACTGTCTGTGAGGCAGTCTGTGAAGCCATGTGCAAATGCATCCAATTTGTCATCCAATGTGTGAAACAATTGGGCTTTGAATGATTCAAGAATTTCTTTTAGGTTTTGAGAAGAAATAGCCATCTGAGTATCCTATGAACTCACCCAATAAGTTACGGCAGAAAATCACGGCTTTTTCTGGAAAAACCCTAAAAAACTATTGAAGTTAAAATGCTCATAACTTCACTTCCCGGACTCCATTTTGGCTGATTTTTTTTTAAAAATTGGGTGAAATTGTGAGAGGAACTCAGATATGTAATTCATTTGAGAAAATTCAGCCTCCAAATGCTACATAAATAAAAATAAATCGCACCGCCGTTCGCAGAAAAAACCCTAAAAAATTGCATATTTTAAAACCTCAATATCTTGACCTTCCGGACTCCGTTTCGGACGATTTGTTTTTTAACTTGGGTGTTTTTCTGAGAGGAACTCAGATATACAACCCTTTTCTACAAATTTTGCACATAAATATACTGAAAATGTCTAGAATGTCGCGGCCCTATTTTTTCTTCTCTGAAAAAAAAAATCTGCAAAAATAAAAAATAGTTGCCCACAACTCCGGCCAAGGAAAGTGCTCTAATACCACTTGTTAAGTACCAAGATAGATCTACCAATATAATAAACACAAATACTGAATGCACAATAGATCCACAAAGCAATATAGAAGAAACCACATTCTATTATTATCAAACTCTTAGGGTAGGGCAACACCATACAATGGATCCTATTATGGAAGGGATCCTCTCCTGTTCACTTGCCTCTTCGAGGGGGAATCCTCCTATTGAGATACCGCTCCAAATACAATACTTCTCTTCATGTCTCATTACATTGCTTGAATCCATTTATATAGTTCTATCCTCACCTAAGAACATTTTAGAGGAGGAATCTTCTAGAAGTAGAACCTTCTAAGAAGTCCTCTTACATTTATTATATCTAATTACCCATTTATTATATCTAACTACTATAGTGGGCCTTATTTAATAATATAGTGGACCTAGTCCACCTTACATTGAATGACCTCCACTATTATCACTATGGGCCCTCTAAGCCCCCCCACTACCTCTCTAGTTACCTTACAACTAGTCAGATCACCCTGCTTCATTCGTTTGGTACTTCACAACCATGTGACGTTAGCTGAACGCCGCCATGTAACGAACTCAAAAGCTAATCATTCGAAATGGATTGGCCGAGTATGGAAACCCAACGCTCTTTGTACGTAATTTGTATGTGCTTCATAAATGGAGTTCTATAATTACCACTCCCCAAGTATGAAGATATTTGCATATCCATAACCGTAGTAATCTTCAAGCTACTCAACTTCCTGCTCTCTGTAAAGACACATTTCGGTATCCCCAACCTGAGATACATGGACAAAGCTAAGTCGAGTGAGACTGTTTATTCGAGCAACATGCTAGGATTTCCTATGAATAAGGAGGAAAGGGTCCTTGCGCACCTTCTAGAAACTAAGTTCCACACAGATCGGGTTATAGACTCGTGATTGGAAGTTAGATTGAAGCCCACTGTAAAGGATTTAGTCATCAAAAGGTCAGTTGCTAAGAAGAAAAGGAGTAAGCGGCATAAGAAGGAGGAATCTACGGTTAAAGCAGCCAAAAGTGTTGGATAAAATCAACCGATCTGGTTAGACTCTTCTTTAAAGGTGGAGATCACTAAGTTGAAGTAAGTCTTCAACTAAGATAAGCATGTCTCAGCGAATTTTGAATAGCCGGTAGCGGAGGTAAAAAATACAAGAGATGATAGGCTTGTTCTTCAATAGCCCTTTTTACAACAGGCTAACTGTTGTCATCACCCTTTTGTAATTTTGTGATTAATGTGATTATATAAATACAGAAACAGATTTTAGACTGTTTTATTACAATTTCTATCTGGTGATGTTATGACTCTTGTTTTCTTTTATAATAATTTTTTCTTGTAATCTTATATTTTATTTTCATCTATCTAAATCGGAAGAAATTAAAATTCGGAATTCTTTTTAATTAATGCTTGAATGCGGTTATGTGTTTATTTTTTCTTTTATTATTATGCAATTTAAACTCAAACTCCTCGCCTTCCAAGCAACTTCGTGTGCATTAACTTGTCATGTTCATTTATATTATCATGCATAGCAATATTACAAGGTAAATGCTTCTCCGGACACCTAAATCTACTGTGCATTTCTTCTTCGTCGTACCGACTACTTATGCACACTACTCTGGCGTTGTGCGATAATATCGACTCCACATAGCTTTGATACTGCGCACCGATATTCCATGTGCATTTTTGTCCTATGCATGCACCATGTCAAGTTTAACATACTCCTTCACGCTCAAATATCTGTGCATACTATTGAATACACCGTCGTGAAACAAATTATACTCATACGTATGTGCATACCAACAAAAGTCCTCTGCATTAAGCAATACTTGCGCACCCCATGTGCACCTTACTATGTGTGTGCTTACTGTGCAAGGCTAATTTCAGCACATGCATCTACACATAATAATCTTCCGCGCGGCGCCACAATTTACCGCGCACACTGGCACGCCATGGTTTCTCGCGCGGTGCCAAATTTACCACATGCGCCAGTACGCCAACCTTTTCCAAGGACACTCTATGACTCTAATTTTGGTCACTTCAAAGTTACTTTTCTATGAATATTCACTTCAATTGCACCCTTCTGGCCCATCCAAGCTCAGTGTTGAACTGAAGCTCTGATACCATACTGTAACAATCCCCCCAACCAACCTGAGGCCGAGGTACACCACTCCAGAGCAACCACTCATGCTCTGATGCCAGTTGGTAACATTCACAGCCATCAGGTCAGGCCTTGCTACTCTAGGGAACAATTTCGTTCTCATACTGTGGAACATACAGTAGCATACCCAGTAGTCAACTAAGCAATGCCACCTAAATTTACTCTTTAGACTGCATGCAACTAAAACATATATATACAACACGCTCGCAGAAGCTTTACATCTAAACATAAACAAACAATTACTTTCTGTAACATATGAATTTTATATTAAAATAATAGTAATTACCGATATGCATCATTTACAAGAAATTACCCATAAGCACACAAGCAATCATAGTCACATATATGATAAAATTGTAACATGTGCATGTAAATAACAAAACAACATATCCATATATCATACAATTGATACTTATCTTAGAAATATTGTAACCAACTGCTTACAGACTATTCACAAACCTCTCATCCATAGACTACACTGTTCATCACTCTCAACAGTGAATCACCCCCGAGATGGGACTGAACTCCACCCAGGGTAAAGGGATTCCTATCCAGGCTAAGGCTCATGGACAACAGGAAAGACTCTGTCTTAGGTGCTCACTCAACTAATAGCCTACAGCCTCTCATTCCCCACATGCCTGTCCCACCCAAGGAAGTGTGCCCCTTCTCTACTCAACAGTCCCTCGACTGCCCCACTTCCCTTCTAGGGCTTGAGAAAAAGGCTGGACCGGAAGTCTCAGAGCATTGTAGCTGCAGTTTAGCACCTATAGAAATCAATCCCCAGCAATTCTCTCGCTCAGAGAACTTCTCATGGGACTGACAACCCGCTTCTTCAATCCCACTCTAAGATAACCAGGTACACCAACCAAAAAGGATGGGGAAATAGGCTTCGGAAAAGTGAAATGGTTGTCTCAAGGATAACGAAATGTATGATTGAAATGGTCATGGAGTCATTTATTGGATAACTGAGTGTGTTTTTGGATTCACTGTGAACTCTTTGTCCCAAAAAATGATGATCAGCCTATTGGTCCCCCCTTTTCCCGTTCGTAAGGTATCTGTTAAAAATTCCCCCTGAGCTAAGTTTCCCCACGATATGAATGCATGTCCCCAACTTGACACTTGTCATATCGGAAGTTACTTTTGTCCACCTGTCCCCAACTTTAGAACTTAAAATAAACTAATTATCCATACTTTATGTTTTAGGAAAATATTAATATAATATTTCCTTGACTTTTGGGCCCTCCCTTTCCCTAACTAGTGAAGTTCAGTCCCCCATCTCTTTTATCGTGGTCAGTCTGCACACAGTGATGTATTTTATATTAATCATGAGTCATGTACAAAGTAGGCGCTCTATCCTTTAACATCTAGGCGCGTTGTCCTAATTCCAAGACATAAGCATTCTGGCTTATAATACTGGCTCACCAGCCTATAATGCATATTACATACACAAAGGTTCGTTGACCTTAATATTGCACGCACTTAGTTACTGTGCATTGTATCCTTTGTCTTTAAGGTTGCGCGCACCTTAGTAATTGCGCGCGGTATTCAGAAATGTGCACATTACATCCCTTTATTGTGCAGTATATGCGCGCACCGTGCCATGAAAGGTGTATTAAAAAAATGATGTCTAAACAACTCACTAGCTTAAATATACTTGGATTATATTTACATTTGGGTTCGACCGAGGGATGTTACATAGTTGGTGTTGGAACACTCAGGGAGTTGGTGCTTCCTTCTAGTGGGTGATAGAGAAACTAGAGAGTTGGTGCTATCATGAAGTTGTAGCTTGTTAAAGAAGAGGTTGTAGCCTCATTTTGAGTTGGTGCTCAAAGAAAGATTATGTACAAAACTTAAAATACTACCTATCATTCGAAGAAGAAGAGGTTTTCTCCCTTTATGGGTTTCCTCGTGAAATACCTGTCTTTGTGTATATCATATGCGTGATTGATGTTTGTTATTTATGTTGTTCATGTCTTGCATAATCTTGATGATCACTTGGAGAAGGTTAATAATATTTTAATAAGCATAAAATTGTTTCAGCACAGTAACAATTGATTCACCCCCTGCCCCCCACCTCTCAGTTGTCATAGTAATTCCAACAGTATATTGTTTATGTATGCCAAGTTCTACAACTTGGAGGATGCACATGAAGTGTTTGACGGAATGCCTCAACGAGATGATTGTGGACCATTATAATGAATTGCTAGAGTAGGCAAAGTTAGATCTGGGGATCATGGTGGAAAGTCAAGCATGGAATTAGAGTTTTTATTGGCTTACTCATATTCAAAGCAATGGTAAGGATGAGTCTTTGAATGCAAGGTTCGAGGTGGATTTTTTATATGAAAATGGGCATATGGCTGTAAGACCTAATTAGGCATGTGTACCCCGATTTTGAAATGTCAGTAGTAAATTCTAGATGACCTAGGTGATAGGGGGAGCATGTGGTATTTTTGAATGCCTTGATTATAAAAATTGAGGGGAGTAGGGCCTAAAGGTGAGTGGTGCAGACTCATTTGGTTAGTTTGGCCATATTTAGTCATGGGAAATCCCAAGTCAAGTTTAAAAGGGGGGAAATTAGGTCAAGAATCGTGATTTTGGGCACATGGTTTGGTAGCTCATGGTTTTAGAGCCCATGGATTGTGTGTAATGAATCATGTAAAAGGGCTTAGGATACTCCATTCAAATTTAGCTTGGAAGTGAGAGGTGAAGGCTCACTTGGCTGGCTTGGCCAAATTCGATCAAGGAAACATATCTTTGTTGGTTATGGTGATGGAGATAAGGAATGTAGGTTGTGGGATCCTGCTATCCACAATGGTATCATTAGCAGAGATATGTACATGGAACAATCAAAATTTGATCAGGGTCGCAAAGGGAGATTTGTTTGCAAACCAGAGAATGGTACAAGATGTGTGATCTCTTAATGGTGGTCCAAAGTTTCTTAAGAGGAGAGTATGATCATTGTGTTTATGACATGTTCATTATCTTGGTGTTATGTTAATGATATGCTTGATGCAAGTAAAGCATGGTTGAGGTCATTCGATTAAAGGCTCAGTTGGTCAAGTTGTGTTAGATGAAGGATCCTGGAGTAACAAAAAAAATATTGGGCATAGAAGTATACAGAGATGGGGAAAATGGTAAGTTGTGGTTTTCATTGATGAGGTTCAGTATGAACTTTGTGAAACTGGTAAATATATCTTTAGCTTTCCATTATAAGCCTTCTTCAAGTGTATGTCCTAGTAGTAAGGAAGAAAGAATTATATGTCTCGTGTACCTTATGCAAATGCAGTAGGAAGGTTGATGATTGCAGAAGATGTAGTTGGTGTTTTTAGTGGATGGAAAAACTAGGTAAAGAGCATGGAAATGGGTGCTTCAGTATTTGAGAAGCACAAGTATCACCTACAGTGGTTGCATCAATTTAGTTTGTGGTTATGTTGATTCAATAGAAGTGGAGTGGTCCATACTGGAACAAACTCTGCAAACATATTCACGCAACCAATATTGTTAGAGAAGTTACAGTGGTGTTTGGCTTCTCTTGGATTGTAGGAAGGTGATGTTCGATTCATTGGGGAAGGTATTAGGAAATTATTGTCAAGGTGGATATTGTTGGGTTGTGACAACACACCTTGCAGTTACATTGTTTGGGTGGAGGTTTCTCAAGCATTTGGTTTTCCATATGCCTAGATACGCTTGAGAATATCATGTTTAAATGTAGAATCCTCGGAAGAGCTTCTTGAGATTTTGTAAAGCATTTTTCCATAGAGAAATAAATAATACCAATGCCCCCCATTTCGTTCTTGGTTGCATTGAGATGTGGTTTTGTTCTTCTTTAATGTGTGATTGTTTATTTTCATTTTTTATCTCTATTCCCAATTTTTTTTTACGTCCATCATTTTCTTTTCACTTTCATATTCTATTCTAATAATAGCTTCTCTAAGCAATTACCTTTGGCTAAGCTATAAATAAATGGCCTTGAGAAACCATAAATAGGTCTTATAAAACAAATGCTTGGTAAAAAGCACAATTATCCAACTTTAATCATTGAGAATGATCCACATAAAAATTATTTCAATAGACAAAACTAAGTCCCAATCAAAATATATAAAATTAAAAAAACCAAACTCATAAGTTAAATATAAAATTGGTCACAATCAAAGTATTAAAAAAATTAACCACCAAATCAATATTTCAAATATAAGATTTGACAATGCGGCTAAAGTCTGCAAACACGTGATCGGATTAATAATATATACTCATAATCCATAATCAAATTCATCAATATAAATAGACTCTTATCTAAAATAAGTATCAGTTATGAATTAATAATAAAATATATTTATAATTTAATTTTTTAAATAAATACATTCATATTAAAATTAATTTATTTAAATAAGTATATTCATATTAAAAATAAATATTATTAATAAATTAAAAATAATTTATTTAAATAAATATATTCATATTAAAAATAAATATTATTGATAAATTAAAAATAAGATGTATTTATAATTCAATTCATTTTTATAATAAATATTATATTTCTCATTTAAAAATAAAATAAATAATTATATATTTTTAACATCAAAATTTAACATGTCCTCGAGGTGTAGGACAGTTGGTGACGGAGTGTGTTGTTAAGCCACTCCGTGTTGAAAAGTCATCGGACTTGCGGGGATAAAAAATCCAACCATGTTAAGGGTTGGTGTGGCTCAGGCCGAGTGCGATCCCCGGGTGATTTTCACGACTAAGATGCCCCTGAGTGATTTTGACGACTTAGATGCCCCTGAGTCGCACTTTCTCAAGCCACAGGGTGATTTTGACGACTTAGATGAGTCATGATTTCTCAAGCCACAGGTTAATTCCAATACCAAGAAGTTCTGCCATATTAACCAAAAAAAAAACATCAAAATTTATCATAAAAAAATTATGAAATTTGTTTAAAAATAAATTTGAAATCAAATAATCTACTTTAACAAAATTAATTTCTTTTTAAAATTATTTATTTTTTTAAATAAATTTAAAATCAAAGTAATCTACTTTAACAAAATTCTAATAATTTTTTAAAAAATTTAACTTTTATAAAATGTTTTTTAATATTTATAAAATGTATTTTTTTATTATAAATAAAATGTTAAAATATTATTATAAAAAAATTTGTTTAATTTTTTAAATCACAAATCAAACAATTTTTATGTGAATATTTTATTTCCTCGAGCCAAAATAATTGTTGTGTGAGCAAGTCTTTTTTTCCTTTTGCTCCAACCAAAGATTCATCACAAAAGGAGGTTAAACGGGCCAAGCCCACCAATTTTATGTGAACAACCTTTATGTTGGACTTAAGCAATTGTTATGTGAGGAAGCTTTTAAGTCGTACTCTAACCAATGGCCGTTACACATGGAGATCAAATGAACCAAGTGGATTCATAATAATAATAATAATAATATGATATGTATGATGATGAGGAATCTCAATATAATTATAATAATAATAATAATATGATATGTATGATGATGAGGAATCTCAATATAATCATATTGTATTCTTATATATTAAAGTTCAAATGATTATCAAGAGGTGTTGGAGAGAATCCAGTAAAAGGGGATAGTTGAAAATGTTAAATATATTATAAGGGAGTGGCTCAATTAACATTAAGTGTTGAGAAGGTTTTTTATATTAAAGTTCAAATGATTATCAAGAGGTGTTGGAGAGAATCGAGTAAAAGGGGATAGTTAAAAATGTTAAATATATTATAAGGGAGTGGCTCAATTAACATTTAGAAGGTTTGAAGAGAAGGAGTAATGTAATGTAATTAACATTAAGTGTTGAGAAGGTTTGAAAAGAAGGAGCAATGTAATGTAATTAACATTAAGTGTTGAGAAGGTTTGAAAAGAAGGAACAATGTAATGTGATATGTGCAATTAAGTTGTTTAAGTTGTTTTGTTATGATTATATTAATTTTGAAATATAACATCATGATTAATGAATATGGTTTTTAAAATTTAAGCAATAATTATTAAGGAAGAAACTTCATTGGAATATCATATAAGCTTTTGAATCTCATTTAAATTATGAAGTCGGAGATTAAGTATGTAATTTACTAAATTATATACAAAAGCATAAGAGAGAGATGTAGGCATGCTTGTTTTTCAAATTTGGAAGGATGAAGAAAGTATCATTAGCTTTTTATCTATTTTATAATGAGTTTTAGTTTAATACAAACTTGTAAGTGGGGAAATTTTGAAATATATTTTTTATGTTTTATTTAGGATTGAAAGGAAATATTAATATATTTTTTTAAAAACATGTTAGAAAAAAAATAATAAAGAGATTAGAAAAAATAAATTTATGTTTTTTAATAAAATGTTTTTTTTTCTTTTTAATCATAATTATTTTAAAATTAATCTCAAAATCCATTTTTTTAAATTTAAAGAATAATAAAATTGAATTTTTATATGAAGATTATTGTTTTGAAAAAAAATTAAATAAACTAGTATTTTTCTATAAATTTTGGAATTATAATTATTATGAAAACTGTGATTTTTTGAATGATTATTATGGGAAAATGTTCACTATGTGCATAATTACTTGGACTAAGCATCCCTATGATC
>ML781809.1:422224-461591 GCA_009831015.1 Picea engelmannii
GTTGGAATTATTAAGACAACTGAGAGGTGGGGGGGGGGGTGGTGAATCAATTGTTACTGTGGTGAAACAATTTTATGCCTATTAAAATATTATTAACCTTCTCTAAGTGATCATCAAGATTATGCAAGACATGAACACCATAAATAACAAACATCAATCACACATATGATATACACAAAGACATGTATTTCACGAGGAAACCCATAAAGGGAGAAAACCTCTTCTTCTTCGAATGATAGGTAGTATTTTAAGTTTTGTACATAATCTTTCTTTGAGCACCAACTCAAAATGAGGCTACAACCTCTTCTTTAATAAGCTGCAACTTCCTGATAGCACCAACTCTCTAGTTTCTCTATCACCCACTAGAAGGAAGCACCAACTCCCTGAGTGTTCCAACACCAACTATGTAATATCCCTCGGTCGAACCCAAATGTAAATATAATACAAGTATATTTAAGCTAGTGAACTGTTTAGACATCATTTTTTTAATACACCTTTCATGGCATGGTGTGCGCATATACTGCGCAGTAAAGGGATGTAATGCGCACATTTCTAAATACCGCGTGCAATTACTAAGGTGCACACAACCTTAAAGACAGAGGATACAATGCACAATAACTAAATGCGCACAATATTAAGGTCAACGAACCTTTGTGTATATAATATGAATTATAGGTTGGTGAGCCAGTATTATAAGCCATAATGCTTATGTATTGGAATTAGGCCAGCGTGCCTAGATGTTAAAGGCTAGAGCGCCTACTTTGTACACGACTCATGATTAATATAAAATACATCACTATGCGCAGACTGACCACGATAAAAGAGATGGGGGACTGAACTTCACTAGTTAGGGAAAGGGAGGGCCCAAAAGTCAAGGAAATATTATATTACTATTTTCCTAAAACATAAAGTATGGATAATTAGTTTATCCTAAGTTCTAAAGTTGGGGACAAGTGGAAAAAAGTAACTTCCGATATGACAAGTGTCAAGTTGGGGACATGCATTCATATCGTGGGGAAACTTAGCTCAGGGGGAATTTTTGACAGATACCTTACGAACGGGAAAAGGGGGGACCAACAGGATGATCATCATTTTTTGGGACAAAGAGTTCACAGTGAATCCAAAAACACACTCAGTTATCCAGTCAATGACTCCATGACCATTTCAATCATACATTCTGTTATCCTTGAGACAACCATTTCACTTTTCCGAAGCCTATTTCCCCATCCTTTTTGGTTGGTGTACCTGGTTATCTTGGAGCGGGATTGAAGAAGCAGGTTGTCAGTCCCATGAGAAGTTCTTTGAGCGAGAGAATTGATGGGGATTGATTTTCGTAGGTGCTAAACTGCAGCTACAACACTCTGAGACTTCCGGTCCAGCCTTTTTCTCAAGCCCTGGAAGGGAAGTGGGGCAGTCGAGGGACTGTTGAGTAGAGAAGGGGCACACTTCCTTGGGTGGGACAAGCATGTGGGGAATGAGAGGCTGTAGGCTATTAGTTGAGTGAGCACCTGAGACAAAGTCTTTCCTGTTTTCCATGAGCCTTAGCCTGGATAGGAATCCCTTTATCCTGGGTGGAGTTCAGTCCCAGCTCGGGGGTGATTCACTGTTGAGAGTGATGAACAATGTAGTCTATGGTTGAGAGGTTTGTGAACAGTCTGTAAGAAGTTGGTTACAGTATTTCTAAGATAAGTACCAATTGTATGATATATGGATATGTTGTTTTGTTATTTACATGCCCATGTTACGATCTTATCATATATGTGACTATGATTGCTTGTGTGCTTATGGGTAATTTCTTGTAAATGATGCATATCGGTAATTACTGTTATTTTAATATAAAAATCATATGTTACAGAAAGTAATTGTTTGTTTATGTTTAGATGTAAATCTTCTGCGAGTGTGTTGTATATATATGTTTTAGTTGCATGCAGTCTAAAGAGTAAATTTAGGTGGCATTGCTTAGTTGACTACTAGGCATGCTACTGTATGTTCCGCAGTATGAGAACAAAAGTGTTCCCTAGAGTAGCAAGGCCCGACCTGATGGCTGGGAATGTTACCGACTGGCATCAGAGAATGAGTGGTTTCTCTGGAGTGGCGTACCCTGGCCTCAGGTTGGTTGGGGGGATCGTTACAGTATGGTATCACAGCCTCAGTTCAACACTGAGCTTGGATGGGCCAGAAGGGTGCAATTGAAGTGAATATTCACAGAAAAGTAACTTTGAAGTGACCATAATTAGAGTTGGAAAAGGTTGGCATATTGGTGCACGTGGTAAATTTGGCACCGCGCGAGAAACCATGGCATGCCAGTGTGCGCGGTAAATTGTGGCGCCACGTGGAAGATTATTATGTGTAGATGCATGCGCTGAAATTAGCCTTGCATGGTAAGCACACACATAGTAAGGTGCACATGGGGTGCGCAAGTATTGCTTAATGCAGAGGACTTTTGTTGGTATGCGCATACATATGAGTATAAGTTGTTTCACGACGGTGTATTCAATAGTATGTGCAGATATTTGAGCATGAAGGAGTATGTTAAACTTGACATGGTGCATGCATAGGATGAAAATGCACGTGGAATATCGGTGCGTAGTATCGAAACTGTGTGCAGTGGATATTGGCGCACAATGCCAGAGTAGTGCGCGTAAGTAGTCGGTACGATGAAGAAGAAATGCACAGTAGATTTAGGTGTGCAGAGAAGCATTTACCTTGTAACATTTCTATGCACGATAATATAAATGAGCATGACAAGTTAATGCGCGCGAAGTTGCTTGGAAGGCGAGGAGTCTGAGTTTAAATTGCATAATAATAAAAGAAAAAATAAACACATAACCGCATTGAATCATTAATTAAAAAGAATTCCGAATTTTAATTTCTTCTGATTTAGACAGATGAAAATAAAATATAAGATTACAAGAAAAACTTATTATAAAAGAAAACAAGAGTCATAACATCACCAGCTAGAAATTGTAATAAAACAGTCTAAAATCTGTTTCTGTATTTATATAATCACATTAATCACAAAATTACAAAAGGGTGATGACAACAGTTAGCCTATTGTAAAAAGGGCTATTGAAGAACAAGCCTATCATCTCTTGTATTTTTTACCTTCGCTACCGGCTGTTCAAAATTCGCTTAGACATGCTTATCTTAGTTGAAGACTTACTTCAGCTTAGCGATCTCCGCCTTTAAGGAAGAGTCTAACCAGATCGGTTGATTTTCTCCAACACTTTTGGTTTCTTTAACCGTAGATTCCTCCTTCTTATGCCACTTACTCCTTTTCTTCTTAGCAGCTGACCTATTGATGACTAAATCCTTTACAGTGGGCTTCAATCTAACTTCCAATCACAAGTCTATAACCCGATCTGTGTGGAAATTAGTTTCTAGAAGGTGCTCAAGGACCCTTTCCTCCTTATTCGCAGGAAATCCTAGCATGTTGCTCGAATAAACAATCTCACTCAACTTAGATTTTTCCATGTATCTCAAGTTGGGGACATCGAAATGTGTCTTTACAGAGAGCAGGAAGTTGAGCAGCTTGAATATTACTACGGTTATGGATACGCAGATATCTTCATACTTGGGTAGTGGTAATTATAGAACTCCATTTATGAAGCGCAAACAAATTACGTACAAAGAGCGTTGGGTTTCCATACTCAGCCAATCCATTTCGAATGATTAGCTTTTGAGTTAGTTACATGGCGGTGTTCAGCTAACGTCACATGGCTGTGAAGTACCAAACGAATGAAGCAGGGTGATCTGACTAGCTGTCGCTTGCTCCACAAGTGGTGGATTTGACATGCTGAGACACGTAATACCACGTCCTGGCGAAAGTGGTTTTGAAAAAACCACCTTCTTGCGCAAGTGTATCTCGAAAGGAATCACATGTCAGCATTCTCGAGACTTGGGTCTTATCTAGAATTGTCGTGGTGATAACACCAGGAAACCGAAAGTGATAATGCTGATGTGTATGTTGAATCAAAATGGTGCATATTCTCATGAATTTCTGATTTGTTAGTCTGATTAGTTTTGATGGATGGACGTTTTGCAGAATTAACAACAACTCAGTTAGGTCAGACCAGTGTAGAGTTCGTAGGAATGGAAGAGGCACAGGGGAATTACAGTCATCCAGAGAAGAGCAGAGGGATGGATGTCCATTTGGGCATGGAAGAAACTAACTCCAACAAACATGGAGAAGAAAGGAATGAAGATATGAATATGGCTGAGACCATTAAGAATTTGCAGAAGGTCGTCCAAATCCATAAAGTTGATAATGAAAGGATTATGAAAGCCAAAGTGTAGCAGGATGACTTCAACATGAAGCTATTGGAAGGATTGAACATAATAGAGAATAAATTAGTTAAGGAGAGTGACTCAAGTAGATCTGAGAGTCACAAATATTCAGAGGAGAAGGGAGAAGGGAGAAGTGCCAGCAGACATCACCGTCATCCCCATAGGCATTCCCATAAGAGAGTAGGAAACAACTCAAGTCTATCCCCTGTCAGAAGGTATAAGAGATCTGGGGTGGATGAGCTGCGAGGAGAAATGAACAAAATCAAACTGCCTACATTTGATGGTGAGCACAAGAAGGATGAAGATGTCGAAACATGGTTTCTAGGCATGAGGAAGTATTTTCAATTGCATAATTATTCTTCTCATGATGAAGGTAGAATCACTATCTATCAACTCAAAGGAAAGGCCTCCATGTGGTGGGATCAACTTGTGCAGGTACAACACATTGTAGAGAAAAGTGTTACTTGGTGAGAATTCAAGAAGTATTTTGAGAAGAAGTACTTGACCAAGAGATACTATGAAAATAAAATGAAAGAGTTCTTTGAACTCAAGCTTGGAAGTACGACCATAGATGAATATGAGAGAAGGTTCCTGGAACTATTGAAGTATGTCTCTTTCATTAAGGATGAGACAATCAAGATTCAACAATACTTAAGTGGATTTCCATCGTTCATCAGTGACAAAATGCAGTATGATGATCCTAAGACATTAGAAGAGACCATAAGGAGAGATAAATGCTTATATGACTAGCTAAAAGCAAGACCAACTTTCCAAAAGGCTTGGGAAGACAATAATAAATTCAAGATGGATCAGAGGAAGAAGGGAGCTTGATGCAGGAGCATCTCTCCACATCATCCAGCCAACCAGCCAGCCACACCAGCGAATTCAAATCACACGCTAAGAGAGAGACGCAACCTCATTTAAAATTTGAATTGAATGTAACTTTAATGTTTAAGATGTTGAGCTGTGAAGCCGTGCCTTTGTGCAGGCATTAGATAAGAAGGCCTTTAATGTTTTGTAAGGCTGAGATCTAGATCCGATTTGGACTAGACAACTATTCATTGTAATTGAATAGGGTAGGTATATTGGAGGGAAGATCTCTAAGAGCCCCCTCAGGTAAAAGAGATTGAGAGTATCTCATTTTGTAGTAGTTGTAGTGGTTGTAAGAGAAGAGCAAGAGAGAGCTCAAGAACACCCTTGTACAAACAAGCATTTTCCATATTTAATACAAATAGCAGTTTTTCCTGCATTACTGTGTGTTGAATGAATGCCTGTGAGTGTTCTTTATATGCTGTGAATGTATGCTAGGCATTGGTAGGTTGTTTTGATTTCAGGTGAAGGTATTTGAGGCTTCATACCAGGAGGGTGTGACAAAACACTGCGGGTTCTGATAGCCATGCACAGAGGTTGCATTTCTGAATTCTACGGGTTCATACAAAGACGTGCTGCGGCACATGAACTAGAATCAACAACTCAGGAGAAAGACCTCAAGGTTGCTAAATACCTTGGAGGCAAGGATGTGTGGGAGAAGACACAGTTGTAGACAGAATATCTGAGGAGTTATGTGAATCTCTGCCAGGTGGGCATTGAGCATATGCACAGTGGTGCATTTGAAGGAACTCTGCTGTGAGTTCAGACAGAATAAACAGAATCACTGAGGATTTTGAGAGCTCTGCCAGGCGGACATTGAGCAGGTGCAAGGAGTGCACAGAGGAAGGAATCTGCTGTGAGTTCTTAAGAAGAAATATAATCACTGAGGATTCTGAGAGCTCTTCCAGGTGGGCATTGAGCGGGTGCATAGGTGCATAGGAGGAAAGAACTGCTGAACGTTCTGTGGAAGGAAGATACTCTGCCAGGAGGGCATAGAGACAGTGTGCAGATAGGCATAGGAAGAAGTGAACTCTTTGAGTTGTGTGATTTGAAGAAGAATCCACTGAGGGATCTTCATAGGGTTACTGAACACCCTGAAGGCTCAGCAAGAAGTTGCTTGAGGCAGAAGGATAGCCAGGAGGGCGTCAAATTCTCCATCTAAGGGAGAAGGAAGAAGGATAAAATCCCTTAGGGGTCTGAGCATGTGAGAAGCTCAGGAGAGATAGCACTGTGTGTGCGTAAAGAATCTGTAGAGGTGCATGAGTTGAAGAATCCTTCGAGGATTCGAAAGGGGCAAAGCTCAGGAGGAACAACGTTATCGAGAGTGCAGGCGAGGATTCAAATTCATAGAACTCGCAGAGAAAAAATAGGACAAAGGTTGAGGCCTTTGGGAAACTTGGAATTCTTCCAAGCATCAGAAGAAAGTGTGCAAGCTCAGGAGGGAGCACAGCAGCCGTTGGATCGGCTGAAAAGATCTAGACCATTGAAATTCTACGTCCAGAGAGAATCAAGAGAAGTGCATAGAAGGGAGAGATCATGAGCCGTTGGATCTCATTTAGAAATCCCGTCAGCTGTCAGATTGGACAGGAGGTGCACGAGGTTTAACCCTTCTCACACCAGGTAGAAGTCCCGACAGGCATCGGGATATCGACAATTGGGAAATCGGAGTTCTCGAGGTCGAGAGATCGAGGCTTTATAAGTCCCGAAACATTGAAAGAATCGTAGCCGTTGATTTATGGGAGGATGCGTGTCACACGATTATTCATCTCGAAGATCTGGGCACTAGTATTCGTGGAGGCTAGAGTCCTGAAATAGGCGTCGGGATATCGGGACTTCAGCAATCGACATATCGGGAGTCTTGAAGACAAGATATTTGGAATTTCTATGGTGAAAGTCCCAGGAACAATCTGAGTCGTCTGTTTGTGGGGACACGTGGCAGAGATCGAGTGACCCATCGGTATTTCGACTACCGGGGTTTTGAGTTGACAGAGAGTTTCTGTCATCAGGGCATCACAAACTCCGAAATCACAAGAGGCGATCAGGACCATCCATCAGAGGAGGACGCATGGCAGCAATCAGAGCCATCGGGGAAAGTCCCGACAGGAAGTCTTCTATCGGCATTTCAGGAATCAGGATATCGGGAATCCCATGGAAAAGAAGTCCATGCATTTTGGAATTGCGAAGTCCAAAGCCCTGAATGGAGGGAAGTGCCAATTAAGGGGTCAACTGTCAGCATAGCGGAGAATCGGGATTCAAATTTTCGTGAGTCCAGAGGACATGTGCATTTTGGCATTGAAAGGTTTGAAATCCCAATAAAGAGGTTTGACTATGGTCATATGAGGGGGGGAGTCACATGGACCACGAGTTTTGCCTGGAGGGCTAACGGAAGTAGAGCGCATCAGGTTTTTGAAGCCCAAAATCCTGAAAGAAGATAAGGCTGCGGTCTTATGAATTCTGGTCATATGGGCTAGGAGTCTAGCTAGGGAAGCTGACACGTAAAAGCGTGCATCGACAAATCTACTCATCGGAGATCGAGGATTCAAGAGGTAAAGAACTCTCAACGTCGGGGATCACAAAACCCTGAAACCCAATATTACATTCCCTGTGGGGAATTTGTTCATGGTCATCCAGAAGGCTGTGACAGGGTAAGAAGGACCTGTGGATCGAGTCATTACCAGATATTCCAGTGGGGATCCGAGGAGATGCTTCGGCTCAGAAGATAAATTTGAATGATCCTGGGAGTGGGTGAGGCCTTTGTCGAGGCAGAGGTACCTCACGCCTGCACCAAGTGGTATCAGAGCTTGATTTCATCTATATATTTTAGGTGAAGCGAGAAGGAAAAAGAAGACAGAGCACTGGAGACTCTATGATGGTTGTTTGTAGGTAGGCGAGAATCAAGAAGACAGTCAGTAGGACTATAGGAGGAAGCTGGAAACACTCTTAGTGCAGAGTGACAACGACAGGTTTGCTAGGAAAGAAGACAGAGACAACACCATGGCTACTGAAGGCCATAAGCATGCTAGGAGGAAGAGCAAGGCAGAAAATCTTGTAAAGATGGATAAAGAGCTCACTGAAATAAGGGAAGACATAGAAGAGTTTGAATTGCGAATGCGGCAGAAAGAAAAGCCAAGATGGGTGTATGAATGGCCCATGAAGAAGCCGAAAACAAAATGGCCAGTGAAGGAGTTGATGGCTAGAAGACAACAGAAGCTGTTAAGAGGATGGTTGAAGTATGCTGAGAACCTCAATGGACCAGAAGAAGAAATGGTTCATATATGTGAACCAGAGACTGGAAAATTTCTCGGAGAAGAGAATGAAATGGGATCAGCTGAAGATCTCAAGAACTACCAGGAGGGTAGAAAATAAATTCCAGTTTTCCAGGAGGGCAATGAGTTGAGATCACTGCGGGATCTCACGGACTGTCAAGAGGATAGCTGAGGAATTTCACATTGCCAACTGGACAATCATATGAGGTTGCTGCGGGATCTCATAGACTACCAGGAGGGCAGCGGAAGCATCCCATATTGCCAGGTGGGCGGGGATGAGCAGGTAAATTTTGATCAGCCCGAGGAGATGATTGAGCAGATGAGACTGTCAGAGAGTCTCATAAATTCAGAGATAGACTTAGATCAACAGATGCAGCTAACAAAGGAGGAGGAATTGAGAATCCTTGTGATGATTGGGGGAATCAAGGTATTCCTACCACTTTCCCGAGAGGAGGCAGAAATCTGGGTTGCAGATGCATCAACAGTTGAAGAACAGTCAGCTGAGACTGTCAAAGAGGGATTGGAGCAGATATCTGAAGCTGCCCAAGAAGGAGAGGAGAATGAGCATTCTAAGGAATGGATTAATGATTTCGGCGAGGGATCTAAAAAGAAAGAAGCTGCAGCACTGAAGCTAGCAACAAAAGAATCCAAAGAGAAAGCAGACAGATTTATCACTCCATGGGAGATGGAGCTAGAGATGCTGGAGGATTGGATGAACAATCCAGAGCCAACAAGAGAATTGACAGAAGTTGAGCTGTCAGAGGAAGTGACTGAACAGTCAGTCAGTCAAAGGGAGATTGTAGGACAGAAGTCTGCAACAGAGTGGCAACTTGAGGCCATAGATGAAGATGAAGAAGAAAGCATGGGAGATCATAGTGATCTACCCATGTGTCGAAAATTTTTGCAGTTGGGGAGAATGAAAAAACAGAGCCAACCACTGGAGTAGCTGGACGAAGTGATCGATATGATTAGAAGGATGATGTTGAAGTCAGCAGAAACTGCCAGCAATGAGAAGTTGGGCAGAAGAGAAGCAACAATAGCAACAACAACGCAGAAGCAGAAGCAACAACAGCAAGATGGAGTAGATGGGAAGCTCCAGATATTTGTTTGGGATCCAGGAGGATTTCCAACAGCTGAGAGGGGAAGCTCATGGGTAGGAGATCATGAATTTTGCAGTTGAGGATTATGATGCAGGAGCATCTCTCCACATTAGCCAGCCAGCCAGCCAGCCATGCCAACGAATTCAAATCACACGCTAAGAGAGAGACGTAGCCTCATTTAAAATTTGAATTGAATGTAACTTTAATGTTTAAGATATTGAGTTGTGAAGCTGTGCCTTTGTGTAGACATTAGATAAGAAGGCCTTTAATGTTTTATAAGGCTAAGATCTAGATCCGATTCTGGACTAGACAACTATTCATTGTAATTGAATAGGGTAGGTAGATTGGAGGGAAGAGCTCTAAGAGCCCCATCAGGTAAAATATATTGAGAGTATCTCATTTTGTAGTAGTTGTAGTGGTTGTAAGAGAAGAACAAGAGAGAGCTCAAGAACACCCTTGTACAAGCAGGAATTTTCCATATTTAATACAAATAGCAGTTTTTCCTGCATTATTGTGTGTTGAATGAATGTCTGTGAGTGTTCTTTATATGCTGTGAATGTATGCTAGGCATTGGTAGGTTGTTTTGATTTCAGGTGAAGGTCTTTGAGGCTTCACACCAGGAGGGTGTGATAGAACACTGCGGGTTCTGATAGCCGTGCACAGAGGTTGCATTTCTGAATTCTGCGGGTTCAGACAAAGACGTGCTGCGACACATGAACTGGAATCAACAACTCAAGAGAAAGACCTCAAGGTTGCTTAATACCTTGGAGGCAAGGCTGTGTGGGAGAATACACAGTTGTATACAAAAGCTCTGAGGAGTTCTGTGAAGCTCTTCCAGGTGGGCATTGAGCATATGCACAGTGGTGCATTTGAAGGAACTCTGTTGTGAGTTCAGACAGAAGAAACAAAATCACTAAGGATTCTGAGAGCTCTGCCAGGTGGGCATTGAGCAGGTGCAAGGAGTGCACAAAGGAATGAATCTACTGTGAGTTCTTAAGAAGAAACATAATCACTGAGGATTTTGAGAGCTCTGCGAGGTGGGCATTGAGCGGGTGCCTAGGTGAAAAGGAGGACAGAACTGCTGAACGTTCTGTGGAAGGAAGATACTCTGCTAGGAGGGCATAGAGACAGTGTGCAGACAGGCACAGGAAGAAGAGAACTCTTTGAGTTGTGTGATTTGAAGAATAATCCACTGAGGGATCTTCACAGGGTTACTGAACACCCTGAAGGCTCAACAAGAAGTTGCTTAAGGCAGAAGGATAGCCAGGAGGGCGTCAAATTATCCATCTGAGGGAGAAGGAAGAAGGAAAAAATCACTTAGGGGTCTGAGCGTGTGAGAAGATAAGGAGAGACAACACTGTGTGTGCGTAAAGACTCTGCAGAGGTGCATGAGTTGAAGAATCCTTCGAGGATTCAAAAGGGGCAAAGCTCAGGAGGAACAACGTTATCGAGAGCACATGCGAGGACTCGAATTCATAGAGCTCATAGAGGAAAAAGAGGACAAAGGTTGAGGCCTTTGGGAAACTTGGAATTCTTCCAAGCATAAGAAGAAAGTGTGCAAGCTTAGGAGGGAGCACAACAGCCGTTGGATCGGCCAAAAAGATCTGGATCGTTGAAATTCTACGTCCAGAGAGCATAAGGAGAAGTGCATAGAAGGGAGAGATCGTGACCCGTTGGATCTCATTTAGAAATCTCGTTAGCTGTCAGATTGGATAGGAGGTGCATGGGGTTTAACCCTTCTCACGCCAGGCAGAAGTCCTGATAGGCATCGGGATATCGACAATCGGGAAATCGAAGTTCTCGAGGTCGAGAGATCAAGGCTTTATAAGTACCGAAACAACGAAAGAATTGCAGCTGTTGATTTGTGGGAGGACGCGTGTTACGTGATCATTCATTTCAAAGATCCGGGCACTGGTATTCATGGAGGCCAGAGTCCTGAAACAGGCATTGGGATATCAGGACTTCAACGATTGGCATATCGGGAGTCTCGAAGACAAGAGATCGAGAATTTCTATGGTAAAATTCCCAAAACTGATCTGAGCTGTCCGTTTGTGGGGACACGCGGCGGAGATCGAGTGACCCATCGGTATTTCGGATACCGGGGTTTTGAGTTGACAGAGAGTTTCTGTCATCAGGGCATCACAAACTCTAAAATCGCGAGAGGCAATAAGGACCATCCATCGAAGGAGGATGCGCGGCAACAATCGGAGCCATCGAGGAAAGTCCCGACAGGAAGTCGTCTATCTGTATTTCAGGAATCAGGATATCGGGAATCCCATGGACAAGAAGTCCATGCATTTCAGAATTGCGAAGTATGAAACCCCGAATGGAGGGAAGTGCCAATTAAGGGGCCAGCTGTCAGCATAGCGAAGAATCGGGATTCAGAGTTTCGCGAGTCCAGAGGACATGTGCATTTCGACATTGAAAGGTCTGAAATCCCGATAAAGAGGTTTGACTGCGGTCATATGAGGGGGGGGTCGCATGGACCATGAGTTTTTCTTGGAGGGATAATGGAAGTAGAGCGCATTCGGGTTTTTGAAGCCCAAAATCCTGAAAGAAGATAAGGCTGCGGTCTTATGAATTCTGGTCATATGGGCCAGGAGTCTAGCCAGGGAAGCTGACACGTAAGAGTGTGCATCGACAAATCTACTCATCGGAGATCGGGGATTCAAGAGATAAAGAACTCTCAACGTCGGGGATCACAAAACCCCGAAACCCGATATTACATTCCCTGTGGGGAATTTGTTCATGGTCATCCAGAAGGTCGTGACAGGGTAAGAAGGACCTGTGGATCAGGTTGTTACCAGAGATTCTAGTGGGGATCCAAGGAGCCACTTCGGCTCAGAAGATAAATTTGAACGATCTCGTGAGTGGTCGAGGCAGAGGTACCTCGCGCCTGCACTAGAGATAAGCCACCATTCTTTAGAAACAATCCACAATGGCAACAAATTCATAAGGAAACCAGAGTGATTGACACAAGGATTCAAGGGCCAAGAAAACCACCTATGTAATGTTGGGGTTGTAAAGAAGACCATAGGTTCATAGATTGTCCTCACAGAGGAAAAAAAGGTAAGGCTGTTCACAATGTACAATGAGATGAGACAATAGAGGACATGGGCATAAATGTGCCAAGGATTTATGCAGCCCTGGACAACAAGCAAGTAGAGTATCAGTCCCACATGATTGAAGTGGAAGGTCTGATCAACAACCAAAGCCTTGCTATTTTAATTGATTCAGGAGCTAGCCATAGTTATATAGAACCTAAGATGGTGGAAAGTTTGCAATTGCCAAGAAGAAAGCATGGGAAATCCTGGTTGGTGCAACTGGCTACATGAGCCAGAAGAAAAGTTAATGATATGGTTAAGTCTTGCCTCATAGACATGAATGGACTAAATACCAGGGCAGATTTGAACATCTTACCCTTAGGTTCCTATGAATGTTTAATTGGGATGGATTGGTTGGACCCACATAATGATCTATTGGATTGTCATAACAAAGCATTCACTTCCTTGGATGAAGAAGGGAACCAAAGGAAAGTGCATGGAATTCCCAGGGCATTAACCATTAGAGAAATTTCAACATTACAACTGAAGAAATGTTATAGAAGAGGATGTCAAATATTTGCAGCTCATATGGGGGAGACACCTGAAGACAAGGTGCCAAATTTGGAGAATTATGTAGTCCTAAAAGAGTTTGAATATGTACTCAAGGAAGTACCAGGACTACCCCCAAGGAGAGACATTGATTTCTCTATAGATTTGATGCCTGGAGCAGCGCCAATATCAAAGACTCCTTACATAATGAGTACACCAGAATTGAAGGAGTTGCAAATGCAGCTTGAAGAATTTCTGAAGAAGGGGTATATACACCCAAGTGTATCACCTTGGGGTGCCCCAATATTGTTTGTGAAAAATAAATATGGAACGTTAAGTTTGTGCATTGACTTCATACAATTGAATAAAGTGACTGTTAAGAACAAATATCCTCTACCAAGGATTGATGACCTCTTTGATCAATTGAAGGATGCAAGGATATTTTCAAAGATAGATATCAAATCAGGATACCATCAGGTAAGAATTAAAGAAGAAGATATTAGCAAGACCACCATCAGGACAAGGTATGGTCATTATGAGTTCACAGTGGTACCATTTGGATTGTCAAATGCACCAGCTGTTTTCATGTGCTTAATGAATGGTGTTTTCCGAGAGTATTTGGACAAGTTTGTCATTGTCTTTTTGGATGACATTATTATATATTCCAAGTCAGAGGAAGAGCATGAACATTATTTGAGGATGGTGTTGCAAGTATTAAGAGAACATTAGTTGTATGCAAAATTGAGAAAGTGCTCATTTTATCAAAAACAAATTCATTATTTGGGGCATATCATATCAAAAATGGGATAGCAGTGGACCCTAAGAAGGTAGAATCCATTAGAGAATGGTTAGCACCAAAGAATGTGACAGAGGTCAGATCTTTCATGGGCCTTGCAGGCTACTATAGAAGATTCATTGGAGGATTATCGAAGATAGCACACCCAATCACTTCCTTGCAAAGAAAGGGTATGAAGTTTCAGTGGACGTCGGACTATGAAAGGAGTTTCCAACATTTGAAAAAAATATTGACAAGTGCTCCAATACTTAGGATTGTAGACCCAAATGAATATTTCATTGTATGCACAAATGCATGTAATGAAGGACTGGGTGGATTCCTCAGTCAAAATGGATTCGTGATATGTTATGAATCAAGGAAGTTGAAAGAGAAAGAAAGAAACTATGCCACTCATGATTTGGAGTTGGAAGCCATAGTGCATGCCCTGAGGAAATGGAGACACTTACCTCATGGGAAAAAGGTTTGAGTTAAGAAAAAACCACAATGGTTTGAAATATTTATTTGATCAGCCAAATTTAAATGCTAGACAAATTAGATGGTTAGAATTTCTAAGCGAATATAACTTTGATATAAAGCATATCAAAGGGAAAGAAAATAAAGTGGTTGTTGCACTCAGCAGGAGGGTGCATGAACTACGTGCTACAACCATTAGCATGTATTAGATTGATGTTAAAAGAAAAATTCTGGAGGCTACAAATACAGACCTACAATACAAAGAATTTATAGCAAAACTACAACAAGGTAAGACACCACAGAAGATGGATATTTATAAGTTGGGAGTAGATGGAATACTGCTGCACAAGAACATAATTTTTGTACCAAATGTCCAGGACTTGAAACGTATAATTTTGCATGAGATGCATAATGCCCCTTATGCAGGGCACCCTAGATATCAGAAAACCATAGCAGCGGTCAAGAGCCAATACTTTTGGCCAGGTATGAAGAGAGAAATTGCAGAATACATCGCTAGGTGTATGGAATGACAAAAAGTTAAAACAAAGCATAGGAACCCAACATGATTGTTGCAACATTTGCCCATTTCTGAATGGAAGTGGGAAGTGGCGATAATGGATTTTATTACGGGATTTCCCAGAACATGCAAGCTACATGATTCGATTATGGTAGTGGTGGACAAGATTACAAAAGATGCCCATTTTATTCCACTAAAAACTACTCACAAAGAAACATATGTTGTTGATATTTTCATGAAGGAAGTGGCACGATTGTATGAAATTCCTAAAACAATTGTGTCTGAAAGAGACCCAAAATTCACCTTGAATTTCTGGAAAGGATTGTTAAAAGGATTCAGAATGAATTTGAACTTTACTACAACTTATCATCTCGACACTGATGGACAGACAAAGAGGGTGAATAGAGTGATAGAAGATATGTTGAGAATGTATGTGATGGACAAACCATTGAAATGGGAAGACTACCTACACTTGGTAGAATTCACTTACAATAATGGCTATCAGGCGTCAGTGAAGATGAGCCCATTTGAAGCACTTTACGACAAAAGGTGCAACACTCCACTAAGCTGGGATAATCCAGCTGATAGAACAGTAGTCGAGCCAGAATTGCTCAAGGAGATGGAGGACCAAATGTTAAAAATTAAGAAGAATTTGAAAGCTGCTCAAGACAGACAAAAAAGTTATGCTGATAAAAATAGAATCCACAGAGAATTCAAAGTGGGTGATCATGTTTTCCTGAAAGTGAAAGATAACAGGAGCTCCCTGAAGCTGGGAAGCTGCACCAAGTTAGCAACTAGATTTTGTGGACCATTTGAAATCCTAGAGAGGATTGGTCCAGTTGCTTATATGATTGCATTGCCTGCATATATGTCTATTCATAATGTCTTCCATGTATCATTGCTAAAGAAATATATACCCGATGCTAATCATGTTATTGATTGGAATGTTATTCAGGTGGAGCAAGAAGGCGCTTTCCAACTGCATACGGTGCACATCCTAGATCAAAAAATCAAACAACTCCAAAATCGAGACATAGGGATTGTAAAGGTCTAATGGACATGGTACGGACCTGAAGACGCTACTTGGGAGCATGAGGATGCAATGAGAATAGAATACCCACAACGTTTTGAAGAATTTTGAGAATTTTGTTGTATATGGGTACATGATGCACTGAGGACTGTGCATAAATAAGGGGAGGGGATTATAATATCCCTCGGCCGAACCCAAATGTAAATATAATCCAAGTATATTTAAGCTAGTGAGCTGTTTAGACATCATTTTTGTAATACACCTTTTATGGCATGGTGCACGCATATACTGCATAGTAAAGGGATGTAATGTGCACATTTCTGAATACCGTGCACAGTAACTAAGGTGAGAACAACCTTAAAGATATAGGATACAACTCATAGTAACTAAGTGCGCACAATATTAAGGTCAAAAAACCTTTGTGTATATAATATGCATTATAGGATGGTGAGCCAGTATTATAAGCCGTAATGTTTATGTCTTGGAATTAGGCCTATGCGCCTAGATGTTAAAGGCTAGAGAGCCTACTTTGTACATGACTCATGATTAATATAAAATACATCACTCCGCGTAGACTGACCATGATAAAAGATATGGGGGACTGAACTTCACCAGTTAGGGAAAGGGAGGGCCCAAAAGTCAAGGGAATATTATATTAAAATTTCCTAAAACATAAAGTATGGATAATTAGTTTATCCTAAGTTCTAAAGTTGGGGACAAGTGGAAAAAAGTAACTTCTGATATGACAAGTGTCAAGTTGGGGACATGCATTCATATCGTGCAGAAACTTATCTTAGGGGGGATTTTTGACAGATACCTTACGAACGGAAAAAGGGGGGACTAGCAGGCTGATCATCATTTTTTGGGACAAAGAGTTCACAGTGAATCCAAAAAAACACTTAGTTATCCAGTCAATGACTCCATGACCATTTCACTCATACATTCTGTTATCCTTGAGACAACCATTTCAATTTTTCAAAGCCTGTTTCCCCATCCTTTTTGGTTGGTGTACCTGGCTAGCTTGGAGCGGGATTGAAGAAGCGGGTTGCCAGGCCCATGAGAAATTCTCCGAGTGAGAGAATTTTTGGGGATTGATTTACGTAGGTGCTAAACTGCAGCTACAATGCTCTGAGACTTCCGGTCCGACCTGTTGCTGAAGTCCTGGAAGGGAAGTGGGGCAGCCAAGGGACTGTTGAGTAGAGAAGGGGAAAACTTCCTTGGGTGGGAAAGGCATGTGGGGAATGAGAGGTTGTAGGCTATTAGTTGAGTGAGCACCTGAGACAAAGTCTTTCCTATTGTCCATGAGCCTTAGTTGGGATAGGAATCCCTTTACCCTGGGTGGAGTTTAGTCCTAGCTTGGGGGTGATTCACTATTGAGAGTGATGAACAATGTAGTCTATGGATGGGAGGTTCGTGGATGGTCTGTAAGTAGTTGGTGACAATATTTCTAAGATAAGTACCAATTGTATGATATATGGATATGTTGTTTTGTTATTTACATGCCCATGTTACAATTTTATCATATATGTGACTATGAGTGCTTGTGTGCTTATGGGCAATTTCCTGTAAATGATGCATATCGGTAATTATTGTTATTTTAATATAAAATTCGTATGTTACAGAAAGTAATTGTTTGTTTATGTTTAGATGTAAATCTTCCGCGAGTGTGCTATATATATATGTTTTAGTTGCATGCAGTCTAAAGAGTAAATTTAGGTGGCATTGCTTAGTTGACTACTGGGTATGCTACTGTATGTTCTAGAGTATGGGAATGAAAGTGTTCCCTAGAGTAGCATGGCTCAGCCTGATGGCTGGGAATGTTACCGACTGGCATCAGAGCATGAGTTGTTTTTCTGGAGTGGTGTACCCCAGCCTCAAGTTGGTCGGGGGGATCGTTACAAACTGGATGGAAGCACTAACTTCTAGTCACATGGGCACCAAACTGTATAACATAGAAAAATGGTTCTCCCTTGCACCACCCTACCACTCTGGTTTTTCTGGCTGCAACCAGATGGAAGCTACAACTCCCTGTGTTCAAGTACCCACTTGAAACTCCGAGGACAACATTCCTCCCTAGCACCACCCTACCACCCTTAGATATAAAACTTTACTTACTTGTTGTGTCTCTAATATGGTTTGTTACAACTCCATGTCTCCTTTTCCTTCTTCAGATTCTATGCTCTATTCCTCTTATGCATCTTTCTGCTTCTATGCTCTGATCTTTTTCTTCCTCCTCACAACACTACTCTGTTCAACTTATCTTCGGAATTTTATGCTCTGTGATGCCTCTGCATTCTATATATTGTGCCTTTGATCTACACTATAGGTACTACACCACTTCTCCACCTACACACATGCATATCTATCGAAAAAAATCACACTATATTCTTTGTTCTGCATGTCTTTCTCACCTCGAGTCCTCTACCTGATAATCATTCAAACTCTTCATCTTCTTTGGTGGTTATTCTTAATCTGTTCATCATTAGCGAGCGTTATCCTGAGATTCTTTGGCTTCTCTGGTAGTCGCAACTCTTCATCTTCTCTAGTAGTTGTAGTCAGTCGTTTTTGGCTTCTTTGGCTTCTAAGCCCCTTCCTTCACGTGACCATTGACGGTGACCATACGCCTAATCAACAGGAGCTTCATGACTCGTGACTTCGGGAATCTTGGTATGAGATATCTCAATTCTTCCAACTCCTGATATCTGAAGTGGAGCTTAGCGACGCTAGCTCCTTTCTCTATTTTCTCTCTCCATTTGACCACTGTCTATGATCTGGGGCCAAGCACTTCGAGAATTCATGTTTTGGGTATTTGGATGTGAGCCAACCCTAACTTTCTCGACTTCCAAACTCCCAAAATCCAAAATAATGCCTAGCGAGCACTAGCTCCATTCTCGATATGACCTTGGGTGATGAACTCATGTGACCACGCAATTGCAGACACATCTAACCTCACTATTTAATTAAGGCTCCTCTCTTATTTTTCCTCAGGATTTTTCTGTCCTGATGATGGATCCTGTTGTGGATCTGAAACATCGATGACAAGCTATCATTAGCACTGTGGTTCCTCCGGCAATTTCTGAACAAATATATCACCACAGAAACCTAAATGAGCACATCTAAAGGTGGTTTAAAAAAAACTATGTTTCGCCCCGCAATTTACCTCAAGCCTCCACGTGTCCTTTCTAAAAAAATTTGGTTTTGATTGCCACCCCCCCTCAACTCATTATCATTCGCACACCTTCAATCACCGCAATGTGATGGGACCGTCGATCTCATGATCTTGATGGTTCTCTTGAACTGACGATTCAGATCTGTCCTTTCAATTTTTGCGGATCAATGACTGTGTCCTTTCTTTTGCACGCCAATCTTCCAGAGTCGATGATATGTGGAAACCTATCCTTCTTAATCGATGGCTTTTTCTCCACTTCAGGAATTTTACCTTTCAACTAGATCAATGGTTCTATTGCTCCTTTCTCGATCAACGGTCGAGATCTCCTTCGGGTCTCCAGACTTCTGAAATATCAAATCTCAAATCTCAAACTTGCACTCTGGATCAGGCGGTCTAGATTCACTTCGGAGGATCCAATGGTCAAGAATTTATTTCGGATCTCTGTCTCTCCCGGCTTCGGGGATTTCAATTCTCAAAATGAATTCTTGAAGTGAGATTTTTTTCTGGAGCGTAACCTCCTCACATATTTAGACCCGAAATGAATGACGTTCGTTGGATCAAGATATTAGATCAACAACTCGATCTATCTGTGATGCAACTTTTCCTTGGATTAAATCCAATGACTCTCCATCTTTTCTTATCCTATCCTTCCTTTTATTTCGATCCGATGACTGACAAAGATTCGGGTGATTGAGATCTCAGATCTCATTCCTTGCTTATCCCGTCCTTCCACTTAAGTCAATCCGTCGGCTGATGGAGATTTGGGTGATCGAGATCTCAAATCTCAGCCCTTGCTTATCTTTTACTTCCAGTTAAATCAATCTGATGATTGACGAAAAAATTGGATGATCGAATTCTCAATCATTTTCCCCCGCTTATCCTATCCTTCCATTAATTCAATCCGATGGCTAACAAAAATTCAGATGATTGGGATCTCAGATCTTTCATCTTATCTTGTCCTTCCACTCAAAAGTGATCCAATGGTCCTTGTTTCTCTTCCTCCTAAGCTTCTAATCTCTCTGACTTAGAATATTTTCTAAGTGTTCAAGGATATCGACCTTTGTTCCTCTGTTTCTTGGACTTTGTTTGCACTTCTGGAAACCACTATCTCTTCTGCGCATTCTCGTCTTCTTCTGTCTCGAGGTTTGGTTCACTGCTATTCTTGCCATCAATGACAAGCACACTCTTCCTGTAAACATGCCAACAACTAGAAACCTCTATCTCTTCTGAGATTTCTCGTCTTTTTCTCTCTTGAGGTTTGGTTCACTGCTATTCTTGCCATCAATGTCAAGCACACTCTTCCCGTAAACATGCCAACAACTAGAAAATGCTATCTCTTCTGGGCTTTCTCATCTTCTTCTCTCTCAAGGTTTGGTTCGCTGCTGTTCTTGCCATCAATGACAAGAACACTCTTCCTGTAAACATGCCAACAATCTCCCCCTTTTGCATTGATGGAAACCATGAAAGGCTACACTGTTCTCCTTAGACCGCCCACTCTAGCAACCAGACCGCACATTTTTCTCCCCCTTTGACATCAATGTCAAAGAAAACTGAGAGTGACTCTGTTCTCCTCCTGATTAGAGATGCAATAATGATTCTCCCCATGATTAGATATATTATAAGAACTCTTCCCCTGATCAGATAGACTATTTTAACTTGATAACTAGGTCACACCCAACTTCTGGCATATATACTCAAACTGATCTTTTGCAAGCGGTTTAGTAAAGATATCAGCAATCTGATAGTTGGATGGAATGTAATGAAAATAAACAATAGTGTTGGTCACCTATTCCCTCAATAAGTGATACTTTGTGGGTATATGCTTGGTCTTGGAGTGAAATAAGTTATTCTTTGACACACTAATTGCACTAGTATTATCACAATGAATTGGGATCGGTGCAGTATATTTTACCTCCAAGTCAGCAAGTGTCTGAATCATCGACAATACTTGAGTACAACAAGTGGCAGCTGCAATGTATTCAACTTCTGTAGTCTATAGGGAAATGGAACCTTACTTCTTTCTCAACCATGCTACAAGAGAATCTCCTAAGAAGAATGCACCTCCACTCGTGCTTTTCCTTTCATCCATGCAGTTAGCCCAATCAACATTTGAATAGATTGATAACTGAAAATTCTGATTCCTAGTATACCATAGGCCATAGTTCATTGTTCCTTTCAAATATTTGAATATTCTTTTGACAACTATCAAATGACTATGTTTAGGTGCATACTAATACCTTCCTACCATTCCAACAACATGCATTATGTCTGGATGAGATGCTATGATGTACAACAGGCTTCCTATCATAGACCTATATGAACTCTGATCAACATCAGGTGAGTCATCATCCTTGCTTAGCTTGCATCCAATGACCATAGGTGTGCTCACAGGTGTAGAATCTTCCATTTGAAACCTTTTCAATATTTCTCTTAGATATTTCTCATGAGAAAGAAATATTCCTTTAGACCTCTGATTAATTTGCAGACCAAGAAAAAATGACAGTTCACCTATCATAGACATTTCAAATTCAGACTTCATGGAAGAAGCAAACCATTGTACCGATGAAGCATTGTTACTTCCGAAGATGATGTCATCTACATAGACCAACACAATGAGAAAATCATTATCCTCTATTTTGATATATAGATTGTTGTCAACTGTTCCTCTCTTGAAATCTTTGTCTTGAAGATACTTATCTAGTCTGTAGTACCAGGAATGAGGATCTTGTTTCAACCCATATAAGGCTTTCTTCAACTTCTAGACAAAGTCAGGGTTATCTGATAGTTGGAAACCTTCTAGTTGTTACATATAGACTTCTTATTTTAGATCTCCATTTAGAAAAGATGACTTGACATCCATTTGATAGAATTTAAACTTCTTATGACAAGCATAGGCAAGAAACATTCTAATAGCTTCTAATATTGCTACGGGTGCAAATGTTTCATCAAAATCTAGTCCTTGTATTTGAGCATACCCTTTGCAGACCAATCTAGCCTTATTTCTTACAATATTTCCTTGCTCATTCATTTTATTCTTAAACACCCATTTGGAGCCAATTACATTATTGTTTGCAGGTCTAGGAACAAGATCCCAAGTATTGTTCTTCTCAATCTGATCCAGTTCCTCATTCATTGATTTTAACCAATTTTCATCTTTACTGGCTTCATTAAAGTTCTTGGGTTCCACCATGGATATGAGGGCTATATGTGATTGCTCTGTTTCTTTGATTATCCTTCTCCTAGTTTGTACACCTTTGCCTTTCTCACCAATTATCTGACTTCCAGGATGATTCTTTTGAGTAATTCTGGAGGAAGGATTTGATGTTGTCTGCTGATTTGAGTTTGCTTGAGTATTTGTATCTTCATCTGACTTAGAGTCTTCTTTTTCTGATTCTTGGACCTGTTCATCTTCAAATTCAACTATATCCTCTATTGTTGATTCAATATTGTTTACCTCTCTTACTGGGACTCCTTCATCAACTTTTATGTCAATGCAATCAACCAATTTATGCAGCCTCTTATTATAGCATCTGTATACTTTACTGTTTGTAGCATACCATAAGAAGATGCCTTCATCAACCCTGTCATCATACTTGCCAAGGTTTTCATTATTATTCTTTATGTAGCACTTACTCCTAAAGACTTTGAAGTGTTTGATTGAAGCAAGTCTTCCATACCACAGTTCATAACGTGTCTTGTCACTGTGTGGTATGCGGTGAGATTTGTTAAGAATATGGATTGCTGTGCGTATTGCTTCTACCCAGTAGGTTTGACCAATGTTCTTCTCATTAATCATTGACCTGGCCATTTGCTGAACTATTCTGTTTTGCCTCTCAACTACTCCATTTTGCAATGGAGTTCTTGTGATTGTGTATTCTCTCTTGATCCCATGTTTATCACATAAATCCTTGAAATCACTTGACATAAATTCTCATCCTTTGTCTGATCTTACAACCTTTAATCTTTTGCCTTTTTGATTCTCAGTTAAAGCCTTAAATATTTTAAATTTCTCAAATGCTTCACATTTTTCTTTGAGAAAAGAAACCCAAGGGAGTCTAGAGTAATCATCAATGATCAACATGAATTAGTTTTCCTTCCCTGTGCCTTCCTGTCTTGATGGTCCACATAAATCCATATGGACTAATTGGAGTGGTTTCTCTGTTGAAGTAGAGCTCTTGGATTTAAACTGTGTCTTGGTTAGATTTCCTACTTGGTAGGTTTTACACACATAATCTTATGGTTTTGATATTCTTGGAAGATCTTTTACTGCCTCAAGATTTTTGAGCTTGATTAAGTGGTCAAAGTTTAGATGTCCAAGTCTCCTATGCCATAACTAGATTTCATCATGATTTCTTAGATGACACTCTTATCTATCTTATTTCAACACATATACATTATTATCTGTCCTTATGCCTTTATCCACCACTTGTCCTGAGTTTACAGACTTTATCTTACAATCTTTGGAAGTGAACACCACTTCACATCCTCTGTTACACATTTGACTTACACTGAGCAAATTATGTTTCAACCCATCTACAAGCAGAACATCTTGGGCTTTTCCTTTGCCATTACTTAAACTCACCATATCTTTACCCTTGATTTTACCTGGTTCATCATTTCCAAAGGTCACATTTCCTGTTTTGCTTTTACTTATAGACAAAAACTTATCCTTGTCTCCAGTCATGTGCTTGGAACATCCATTGTCTATATACCAGGGATCTTTTTGTTTTTGAGCTGAAATCACTAGACCACATTTTTCACTATCTTTCTTTTTCCATGTGCTAGCATTTCTAGCTAAGTGTTTTATCCTTGGATTTGCTTTGTAATTCTTCATATGGTAGTTTGCATCTTTGTGGCCGAAGTTATGACAGTTATATCATTCGAGCCCAATGTTCAATAGGTCAAAGTGATTGGTGCAAATTTGTCTACTCATTGGCTATTTAGTTCTATGTTGCAAATATTGTTTGTTTCTTGATCTCCTCAGTTGCATGTCTCTAAACTTAATTTGACAATTTTCAATCTTATGACCAAAATTAGAGCAGTAAAAACAGTAACCATGGAAAAAAATTTGGTACCTAAAGGATGGCCTTCTTCTTGGCATTTGTTGCTCCATATTCTGATATCTTTATTTTTGATCAGGGATCATCTTGTCTTTATTATCTTTTGGTGACAGAGTACTCACATGGTCTGATTGTCTACTGACTTGGAACTTGATCATCTTTACTGAATCTTTGCTTTCTGGCTTTTCACTACTTGAACCACTTACATAGCCTAAACCAGTCTTCAACAAAGGAGATCTTTGTTTGCTCAGAATGTCATTTAGTTTTTCCGAGGCTTTAATGCTTGGAATATTTTGGAGATACAATGCTTTAAACTTATCCATCTCTTTTCTGTTTTTTACTACCTCTTCTTCCAAGGCTTCACATCTTGCCTTCTTTTCTGATAATTGTTGTTTCAGAATGTCCTCTATTTTATTTGCCTCTTCTAATTCCACTTTTAGCAGGGCAAATTCTTCATCAGGTTTTTTACTGTCTTTCTCGAACTGTATCAACAATTGTTTTTGCTTTTTCTTCTTAAATCCGAGTCTAGCAATTTATTCTAGAGCACTGATAAATTCTCCTTCCAAGTCGACCACAACTTCTTCATCATCAACATCACTTCATGTGATTTAATTATCATAATCCTCTTTGTCCATAAGCATAAATTCATTAATCTTATCTTCACAAGAAGAATCACTATCTGTGTCTCCTGAAGAGTCATCATTGTTTACACATAAACTTTTCTTTTTACTAAATCTCTTGGATTTGTAATTCTCTTCACCTTCAACATTTTGTTTCTTCTTCTTGTGTGGACACTTGGATGAAAAGTGACCTATATTTCCACAGTTAAAACATTTGAAGGGAAACTTGCCTTGGCACTTGCCTGATCCTTTCTTTAGTCTTCTCACAAATTTTGCTTCAATATCATCATGCTCAGAATCCTCATTCTTAACTGCTTTAAATGATGCTTCTCTAGAGGTGGGTTTATCTTTACCTATCCTCATTTTATAAGCAGTCAGAGTTCCTAGGAGTTGGTCAATAGATAGAGTTTTAAGATCATTCAGTTCTTCTATTGTAGAAACTTTTGGATTAGATCTATCGGGTAGAGATCTTAAAATATTCTGAACTAAAAATGAGTCTTCAATCTTCTCACCAAGACCCTTCATGGCATTCACAAGCTCTTCAACTCTTAAAAAATATTTACTAATTGTTTCATCCTCATTCATCTTTAGTTGTTCAAATTTCAATCTATGTGTCTAAAGTTTGGCACCTTTTACTTTCTCAGCTCCTTCATAACTGCTAATAAGTTTATCCCACATTTCTTTGGAAGATTCAAGTTGCATGACCTTTAAAAATTCAACTTCAGCAAGCCCACTCAATATAGCATTCATTTCCTTAGTGTTGATTCTGAATTATATCTTGTCATCCTTAGAAGCTAGTACAACTGGCTTTACATAACCAGTCTCTACAACATCCCAAACATCAACACCTAAGACCATGATGTATGTTCTCATTCTAACCTTCTAGAAGGAAAAATTTGTTCCATCAAACATAGGAGGCTTATTGGTTGAATTTCCTTCATGGCTTGTCATGTTTAAGATTACTGATCTACCTTTAAATAAAAGGAACCCGCTCTGATACCAATTGTTGGAATTACTAATACAACTGAGAGGCAGGGGGGGGGGTGAATAATTGTTACTGTGCTCAAACAATTTTATGCCTATTAAAATATTATTAACCTTCTCCAAGTGATCATCAAGATTATGCAAGACATGAAAAATAGAAATAACAAACATCAATCACACATATGATGTACACAGAGACAAATATTTCCCGAGGAAACCCATAAAGGGAGAAAACCTCTTCTTCTTCGAATGATAGGAAATATTTTAAGTTCTATACATCATCTTTCTTTGAGAACCAACTCAAAATGAGGCTACCACCTCTTCTTTAACAAGTTGCAACTTGTTGAGAGCACCAACTCTGTAGTTTATTTAGCACCCACTAGAAGGAAGCACCAAATCCGTAAGTGTTCTAACACCAACTGGATGGAAGCACCAACTTCTAGTCATACATGCACCAACCTATATAAAAAAGAACAATGGTTCTCCCTTGTACCACCCTACCACCCTGGTTTTTCTGGCTGCAACTAGATGGAAGCTACAAATCCCTGTGTTCAAGCACCCACTTGAAACTTTGAGGAAAACAATCCTCCCTAGCACCACCCTACCACCCTTAGATATAAAACTTTACTTACTTGCTTTGTTTCTGATATGGTCTGTTACAGCTCCATGTCTCTTCTGCCTTCTTCATCTTCTATGCTCTGTTCTGCTTCTATTCTCTGCTCTTTTTCTTCCTCTGCACAACACTACTTTGTTTAGCTTCTCTTCGACATTTTATGATCTGTGCTACCTCTGCATTCTATACACTATGCCTCTAATCTCCACTACAGGTACTACACCGCTTCTCCTCCTACACACATGCATAAATATTGAAAAAAACACACTATCTTCTATGTTCTGCATGTCTTTCTCACCTAGAGTCCTCTACCTGATCATCATTCAAACTCTTCATCTTCTCTAGCGGTTATTCTTTATTTGTTCATCATTAACAAGCATTATCCTGGTATTCTCTGGCTTCTCTGGTAGTCGCAACTCTTCGTCTTCTCTGGGAGTTACGATTAGTCATTTTTGGATTCTAAGCCCCTTCCTTGATGTGACCATCGACAGTGACCATACGCCTAACAAAAAGGCGCTTCGTGAATCCCAAATTTGGGAATATTGGTACGAGACATCTCAATTCTCCCAAATCCTAATATCCGAAGTGGAGCTTAGCGACATTAGCTCCTTCCTCTATTTTCTCTCTCCACGTGATTGCTGGCTGTGACCTGGGGCCAAGCACTTCAAGACTTCACATTTCAGGTATTTGGATGTCAACCTTGACTTTCCCGACTTTCGAACTCCCAAACTTTGAACTAAATCCTAGAGAGAACTAGCTTCATTCTTGATATGACCTTGGGCGATGAAATCATGTGACCACGTGATTGCGAACATGTCCAAAGGTGGTTTAAAACAAACTGCATTTTGCCCCACAATTTACCTCGAGCCTCCACATGTCCTTTCTAAAAAACCATGGTTTTGATTGTGGCCCACCCTCAACTCATTAACGTTCATGCACCTTCAATCCCCACAATGTGATGGGACCATCGATCTCATGATCTTGACGATGCTCCTGAACTAACGATTTAGATTTGTCCTTTTAGGTTCTGCAGATCAACAACTGTGATTGATTTCTTGATCCGGGCTTTGGGAGTTTCAAATTTCAAACCCTTATTTATTTCATACGCCAATATTCCAGAGTCGATGATCTGTGGATACCTGTCCTTCTTAATCGACGACTCTGCCTCCACTTTGGGAATTTGACCTTTCAACAAGATCAATGGTTCTGTGTCTCCTTTCTCGATCAATGGTTGAGATCTCCATTAGGTCTCTGGACTTCTGAAATCTCAAATCTCAAACTTTCTCTCTGGATCAAACGACCCAGATTCACTTCGGATGATCCAATGGTTGAGAATGTATTTCGTCTCTTCGACTCTCTAGGCTTCAGGGATTTCAAATCTCAAACTAAATTCTTGAAGTGAGATTTTTTCTAGAGCGTAACTTACTCACATATTTAGACCTGAAACAAATGACATTCGTTGGATCAAGATATTAGATATGTTTGTTGGATCAAGATATTAGATCAACGACTTGATCTGTTTGGGATGAAACTTTGCCTTGGATTAAATCCAATGGCTCTCCATATTTTCTTATCCTAGCCTTCCATTTATTTAGATCTGACGACTGATGGAGATTCAGGTGATCGAGATCTTAGATCAACCCTTGCTTATCCTACCCTTTCACTTAAGTCAATCCAACAACTGATGAAGATTCAAGTGATCAAGATCTCAGAGCTTAGCCCTTTCTTATCTTGTCCCTCCACTTAAATCAATCCGACGACTGATGAAAATTAGAATGATCAAATTATCAATTGTTTTTCCCCACTTATCCTATCCTTCCATTAATTCAATCAAACAACTGACGAAATTCCAGATGATTGGGATCTCAAATATTTCAGATTATCCTGTCCTTCCACTCAAAAGTGATCCAACAGTTGTCACTCTTCCTCCTGAGTTTCTGATTTCTATGACTTAGAAGGTTTTCTAAGTGTTCAAGGATATCGACCTTTGCTCCTCCGGCGAGTCCATCTCTTGGACCTCGTCTGCACTTTTGGAAACCACTATCTCTTCTAAGCTTTCTCATCTTATTCTCTCTCGAGGTTTGGTTCGCTGCTGTTCTTTACATCAATGACAATCACACTCTTCTTGTAAACATTCCAACAACTGGAAACCGCTATCTCTTCTGAGATTTCTCGCCTTCTTCTCTCTCGAGGTTTGATTCGCTGCTTTTCTTGCCATCAATGACAAGCACACTCTTCTTGTAAACATGCTAACAACTAGAAACTACTATCTCTTTTGATATTTCTCATCTTCTTCTCTCTCGAGGTTTGGTTCACTGCTATTCTTGCCATCAATGACAAGCACACTCTTCCTGTAAACATGCCAACATATACCCAAGAGGAAACCTTGCTCTAACTGCTGCCATGGATTCCAACTCAGTCACCTCGCCAACCTTTCTCCTTAGTGTCCATCATTTTTTCGAACTGATAGGATTTTTCCTCCTCATGAACAAAGTGTCTAAACCTCGGTTCCCTTGCAAAGTACTGTCCATCTCTATGCATGAATGTGAATCTTTCCTCGACTCTCACAGAACTTCACAGGACCTCATCTCTGATACCACTTGTTGGAATTTAGGCCTGCAAACATAATTCATTAATAGAGAAAAAAAATGAAGATAAACAATCACTTAGTAGAGAAGAAAAGAAACACATCTCGGTGCAGCCAAGAACGAAATGGGGGGAAATGGTATTCTTTATTTCTCTATGGAGAAATGTTTAACAAAATCTCAAGAAGCTCCTCCCAGGCTTCTACATTTAAATACAATATTCTCAAGAGCTTCCAGGCATATTGAAAGAAAAAATCTTGAGAAACCTCCACCCAAACAATGTCACTGCAAGGTGTGTTGTCACGACCCAAGAGTGTTGAGAGTGTTATGGTAAAATCTAAATTTTAAATTTTAAACAATATATTGTTGTTTAAATTAATGATTGATATCGGTTTAATTAGTGATGATTTTTTTTTTTAAATATAAAGTGTATCGGAGTTTAGAAACATTTCGAATAAACACAACACCATAATAATTTATTCAAGATAAATTTTCAAAATCTTGTAAAAGTTTAAAAAATATACATGTAATAAATTTAAAAAAAATATATTTCATTTTATTGTTTCATGTTTAAAAATTAACATTGATGCTTCCATTTCCTCTGTCGGTGCTATGAATCTATTTGTGTGAAGGACATTAAAATTTGAGTTAAATATTAAGCTAGAAAACTTACAAAGAATAACAACCACTTATTAGTCCCTGCCGAAGGCATAAATTGTTTTTTCCTTGACCATGATTTTGTTTTTGCATTGACCAAAAATTTATTGCTTTTTTCCATAGTTTAATTTTGTTGTGAGCGATTCAATTTTTTTCCTTGTCTTCTTATTGGTCCTTCAAAACAAGATCTTATTGTTGGGCCGATGACAATAATTTAATAAGAAATTTAATTATGGAGCTATAACAAATGGTTGAAACAGGTGCAGAATGGGTACATATACGAGTCTCAAAGTTTCAATACCATCTCAGTTTCCGAAGCTTGATAGTATTTCATTTGGTAATTGGGCACATTTAAAGCGGTGGGCTAGACCATTTGTTTTCATTTTTATTGATGATTTTTTATGTTTGTAAATTTATAATATATATAATAATAATAAAATATGCATATATATATCTGTTATACAATATATAGAACGTTTTAATAAATAAATAAATAAATATTATTCACTTTTGATTATTCATTAAATTTAGTAAGATTCATAGATTTTGAAGGGATTTTTGTGTACTATATGACATGATTTTGTGCGAGATATTTTACGGATTACAACTAATTTATTTTTTTAACAGTAGACAAATTTACCTGTAACTTGTGTTTGCAAAGTGTGTGCAATATTTGTTGAACAAGTTGAAGGTGTTGATCTAGTATCTTGGTTTTAATTAGTGGCGTTCCATATTAGTTTATGTATTTCATAGACACATGCAATTAGTTCCTCTATTTATTGCTTCATACTGTATGCCTCATGCATAATGCAACTACTATGTTTTATTGAAGTTTGTTGTGGTATTGGTGTAATGTTTGATCAAAGTACTTCGCTCAAAGTTCTCTTATTTGTATGAACAAGAGAGACAAGTCTTGCAACTTTTTAGTGTAAAAAATGGTGTATAATATGAACTTTTAGTTTCATCCTCAAGTATGTTCAGTGATTTATAAAAAATTACTCATGGTGGGTATTTTTGGAAGATTTTGGTCTATTCGGTAATTTATACAAAATTAATTTGACAACAGGTTTTTTTAAAATGTTTTGGTTTGGTTTTGGCTTTGAAAGTACATTTTAGTAACAAGTCTATTAAGCAATTTATAGAAAAATAATGATAATGGGTAGTTTTAGAAGATTTCGGTTTTCCTTTGGTTTCACCATTACATTTTAATGTGTAGATTATAGAAAATTAACGATATTGGGTAGTTTTAAAAGATTTTGGTTTGGTTTTGATTTTAAGATGTACATTAGATTCTTATGTGATAATAAATGTAAATCGTAATTATATCAACTAAATTCTGGATATATTCATATACAATTTGTAAATATGGAATTTTAGTTTCATCATTTCTTTGCTTCCTTTATGCAATACCAAGTCTGCTCACCAATTTATACAAAATTTCTGATAGTTGGTAGTTTTTGAAGATTTTGGTCTATTCAATAATTTATTTATTTCACAGACAAGTGCAATTAGTTTCTCTGCTTGTTGTTTTATAGTGTGTGCCTTATGAATAATGTATCTATTGTGTTTTATGGATGTTTGTTGTGGTATTGGTGTAATGTTTGATCAAAGCACTTCTCTCCAAGTTCTTTTATTTGTATGAACAAGATAGACAAGTGTTGCAACTTTTCAGTGTAAAAAATCATATATGACACATACTTTTAGTCTCATCATTTATGTGTTTCCTATATGAAGTAGCAAGTTTGTTCAATAATTTATACAAAATTACTGATTGTTGTTGTTGTTTTTTTTTTTATAATAAACATCGTTACTTAAAATAAATTCAACTAAGTATGGAGAGTTAGTGGTGAAATCTTAGCAAATCAACATGTCATAAATGACCTGTTATCATGCAAATTACATCATTTGTCAAAATCCGTGTTGTGGAACTATTTGAAGTGTTGAGTTGTGGAAGTACATAGTGCAAGAGGACGAGTGATGTGAATTCTTCACACAAGGGTTAAAAATAAACCAACTTAAACATATGTATAAAAACATTTTGTTCACTTTATATACTTATTTTTCAATATATGTATATACATAAAAGCATTGAGATATCTAAAAATTTAAAATACTTTGGTGTTAATGTTTGTTGATTATCAAGAAAAGAAAGTTGTTTTATGTAACTATTTTATGTGTGTAAAATAAATATTAATATTTAGGTTCAATTAGTTCCTCTGCTTCTTGCTTCATAGTGTATTCCTCATGCATAATGCAACTATTATGTTTTATTGAAGTTTGTTGCTTCATAGTATATGCCTCATGCATAATGCAACTATTATGTTTTATTGAAGTTTGTTGCTTCATAGTTTATGCCTCATGCATAATGCAACTACTGTGTTTTATTGAATTTTGTTGTGTTTTATTGGTTGTGAGGGGCATATACTTGTGCGGAGGTGCAAGATATATAGATATGTGTGTGTGTGTGTGTGTGTGGATTATATGTATGTGCTATATATATATATATATATATATATATATATAACACTATTTTTAAGTTAGGCATATGCATAAAAACATTTTTTTCACTTTATATACTTACTTTTTAATATATGTATATATATAAAAGTATTGATATATCTAAAAGGTCAAAAGACTTTGGTGTTAATGTTTGTTGATTATCACCAAAAGAAAGTTGTTTTATGTAACTATTTTATGTGTGTAAAATAAATATCAATATTTAGGTGCAATTAGTTCCTATGCTTCTTGATTCATAGTGTATGCATCTTGCATTATGAAACTACTTTGTTTTATTGAAGATTGTTGTTTCATAGTGTATGCCTCATGCAAACTATGTTTTATTGAAGTTTGATGTGTTTTATTGGCTATGCAGGGCATATTCATGTGCAAGGGTGTGAAACATATATCTATGTGGACGATATGTCTATGCTGAAGATATATATGTGTGGAAGATATATATGTTTAACAATATTTTTAAAGTTCTAGGCATATGTACAAAAACAATTTGTTCACTTTATATACTTATTTTTGAATATATGCATATACATAAAAGCATTGAGATATCTAAAAAGTTAAATGACTTTGGTGTTAATGTTTGTTGATTATCAACTTTTACAGGTTGTTGGGGCTATGCCAGCATCAAGATTTTCTTACCTTTTCATTTAGTTATATTAAGTTTCACTATTCATCTCTTGTGCCGAGAAATCTACCCACTTTGCTTCCCGCAATTCTAAATTAAACATATGCATAAAAACATTTTTTTCCCCTTTATATACTTATTTTTTAATATATGTATATATGTAAAAGCATTGAGATATCTAAAAAGTCAAAAGGCTTTAGTGTTATTGTTTGCTAATTATCAAAAAAATAAAGTTGTTTTATGTAACTAGTTTATGTGTGTAAAACATATATTGTTATTTAGGTGCAATTAGTTTCTGTGCTACTTGCTTCATAGTGTATGCCTCATGCATGATGCAGTTGATGTGTTTTATTGAAGTTTGTTGCTTCCTAGTGTATGTATCATGCATAATGTAGTTAGTGTGTTTTATTGAAGTTCGCTATGTTTTATTGGCTATGCAAGGGATATACTTGTGCGAAGGTGCAAAAGATATATTTGTGTGTACGATATGCACGTGCAGAAGATATATTTGTGCGGAAGATATATATGTTTGATAACATTTTTTAATTTAGGCATACGCATAAAAGAATTTTGTTTACTTTATGTACTTATTTTTTAATATATGTATATACTTAAAAGTATTGAGATATCTAAAAAGTTAAAAAACTTTGGTGTTAAGATTTGTTGAATATCAACAAAAGAAAGTTGTTTTTATGTAACTATTTTATGTGTGCAAAATAAATATTAATATTTGTATGCAATTACTTCCTTTGCTTCTTGCTTCATAGTGTATGCCTCATGCATAATGCAACTATTGTGTTTTATTGAAGTTTGTTTCTTAAATAAAGTTTGTTTTATTGGTTGTGTTGGGGACCTATAATCATAGGTAACTCGATTTTTCAACCGCTGATTTGGCATTTCTCCCATGATGAAGACATCTGGCTCGGTTGATTTCATTTTTCCCTCCATCCATTTTTCCCGATCCTCCATCACCCTGCTGCATCCTTCATCCACTGCTGTGCTCTCACTCCTTTGTCCTTTTTACCCATTGAGTATATCTCGCCTGCCACTCATCCCTGAATAAATAAACTTAGGGTAAACAAAAAAAACAATCAATAAGTTAATAATGTTAATAATTAAATTTAGTATAGGTAGATTTATGTTAGACTTGTTAATAATAACTTAATCATTAATTAATTAATTAATGATTAACAATTAAGTTAGTTGTTAATAACTAGGTTAGTTTGTTAGAATAAACATTAATCAAAAAGTAAAAACAATATAATAATATTACCAATAAAATATATAAAACAAAAAATAAACAAAACATTAACTAAATTAAAAATAATAAAAATAAAGAAAAACACTAATTATCCTAAGTTTGAAAAATAAAATATTTAAATAAAACCAAAAATAAAATAAACGTAATATAATAATAAAGACATATATTAAATAAATATAAAACACAAATACTAAATAAAACTACACGTAATAAATAAAAAGTAAACAAAATAAAAATTAAAAACAAAAAAAACACGTAAAAAGAAAACTTAATAAAAAAAACCAAAAAAAACAAACAAAAATAGTAAAATAAAATAAAAGTGCACCTTATACACTTATCCCCAAATAAAACATATCAACGCTCATAAAAAATTCCGGACCCCCCCGTGCTTTTCGAACTTTAATGGAGGGGGGGCGGTCCGGTATAGTGGTATTAGGAGGGACACTTGTCACCTCCAGGTGATTTCAGACCCCCCCTCCCAATACCACTTACCACCTTAGGGGGGGTCTGGAATACCACATTTCCCCCAAAAAACGACTTTCCCTCAATTTTTCAAAGCTGTCCATTTTTGTCTGTTTGATACCTCGTCTTGCGAAGCGGATTTTGGGAAAACAAAGATGAAATTTAAAAAATAGAAAGAGGTTTTTGTTCATCACGGGCTGAAGAACAAAAACCTCTCCTAGTTTTTGCAAAGGTGCCACCAGTGGGTAGAATAGAAGCTGAATTTCAGCCTCATTTTTTGGATTTCTGGTTTTTCTTGTTACAGTCCTGATTTTGCGGGAGCTATTTCGGCGAGGTGGAGACAAAATTTGAGAAACTGAAGGAGGTTTTTTCTCCAGACAAGATAATATAAAACAAAATCCTTCATTTTTTTCACAGGTGTCACCGATTGGGATAAATCAATGACTGAGCGTAACCCTATTTTCAACAAATTTGACCAAATTTGCAGTTTCAGATTTTTGGGGATTTTATGCTATTCTTGGCCGAGGTGGTTGAATCTGACCTTCTCAGCCCGAGGAAATTCTGTTTTATAAATTGCAGTGATTCAAATGTGTAAAGGAGGTGGATCATTCAGGGACCATGATTTAAATCTTGTATAAGAGCTCATAGAGCCATTTGTATTTTTCATCAATTCAATAATACAGTCGCAGCGATTACATGATTCCTGTGTCAAATATATTAGTGAAGTGCTCCTCCTGTAAATTGTTTTCTCTGTTTCCATATGTTTTCTTTCCTTATTATCTGGTAGAAGTTTATGAGCAGAATTTGTTGAAAGATACACTCTGTTTTTGGATGCAGATATTATTAATGTTTTCTTCTGATATTCAGTGGCATAATTCTTCATTGCTCTATTGCTAAATTGGTCATTTATTTTTCCTCCTCTTTCATTTCATTTAATTTTACTAGATATAGTAATTTTCCTACCTTAACCTGTAAAGTTGTCTGTAGGATTTGTTTTTGACTAAATCTCATATTGTGACTCCATTTCCCAATGGCCCTTTTCTCCTGCTCCAACCAAACCAATTAAAAAATCCAAACTCTAAACCCATTAACTAGCCTAATATCTATTCAAACAAATCTATATCACACAGAAAGATCCCTCTCTGAGTCTTGGAGGGATAGATCCAAGACTCAAAGTGGTTTTGATGTTACCTCTGTGACTGCCATTATAGCCTTGGGCAAATTATAGAGTGATAACAGAATGGTGACCATACTGGGGACTCTCCCTAGTAGTACACTTTAAAGCTCTGGATCTGATCACTGATGGTGGACAATGACTAGACACAAGAAGACTGAGATCATTCACCTAGTGACTCCAATTATCTCCAGACAGTGCCAACTTAAAGACTCCACTGGAGGAAGAACCTAAAGCATGACCAAGAAGCCTAGAAAGACCAGGTACGCAAGCTCAATTTGCATTCAAGTCATCTTTAGTTTTATCTGCAATTATGTTTTGTCTTATTCTAAGCCTGATTAAAAGTATATTGTTGAATATTACATTGATCATCTGCAAACTAATGAGCCTCAAGAGATTAGATCCCCAATTGTAGATTATGTACATACTCATACACTTGTGCACATCCTGGATGCACCTGTAGAAGTCCTAGTGAGACATAAGCCTCCTACTTTATCTCCTACTCTTTCTAAGGCTCTGGATGGTTGTAAGCCTCTTGCTTCACCTTTTGTACTTGTCAAAATCCCAGACAAATACAAACCCCTATATTTGCCTCCTATCCTCCATGACCTCCCTGCAAATTACACCAATAATTTGCCCAGGTTTGATGGAGAGGATGCCAATATTATTGCTGAAAAACACATCCAGAGGTTTGAAGATTTCCTTGACCTTTATGAGGTTGAAGATGACAATGTATATATAAGGATGTTTTCCCTGTCTTTGCAAGGTAAAGTTAAGAACTGGTTTAAAAATCTCCCAGCTGCAAGCATTAACAATTTCCATCATTTTGTACAGGATTTCCTAGATCGGTGGGTGATCATGAGAAATGTCCTTCTCATCCTAGAAGAATATGACCATTTGAAAAGACAGCCAGGGGAAACAGTACATCCATTTTCAGTAAGGTTCAATAAGATATATCATGCAATGCCTGCTGATATAAGACCACCCCCAGGATCAACACACTTGCATTTCCCAGATGCCTTCGATCCTGAGATGACATTCCAATTAAGAGAAAGGAACACTGCAAGCCTTGAAGAAATATAGAACATTGCAGTTGATATGGAGGCCAACTTGCTGATCAAAAGGTCAAAGGTAAAGAACAAAGAAAAGGAGAAGCTGAAGTCATCATAATCTAAACTAGACATTTTGGCCAGTGCCATGGAAGAGATGATGCAGAGGATCAATAGGAAAGATGAGCTTGTTGTCCAAAGACATCATGTTCCATTGATTTCAGAGAAAGAAAAGGTCACTATTCCCAAACATTTTGTTGCTCATCCTTGGTACCATGGTTTGGATAATGATTCTTTCATATATTCAATTCAGTACACAGTCAAAGATGAAGTTCCATCTCAATTTACAGAGGAACAACTAGCTGATATGATGTGCATGTTGGATGAAATTTATTACTTGGATAATATACCCAAGTGCTATCAATATGATGATGATCATGAGGCTAAAATAGATGTGGATTGTTCAAAGAAATCAACATCATGTCGTTGGCAGGAAGAAGATCAGTTACAACTCAGATATGACAATCAGCCTTTGCGCAACAATCATGACAGCGATGAGGAAAATGCAGAAAATCTCGGAGTAAGTGGAAACACTTTGGCGTTATGTTTCTCATCTTTTCAATTTTTGAAAAGAAACTCTAGGCTAGTTGTAAATAGTGAAGATAGAAAATTATCTGATCAACTAGTTGAAGATGCCATTGGATATACAAAAGTTGATCCATGTGTGCAGCCCTTGAGCCTTCTTGAATATCAAACCTCAGATGAAATCATGAAGCCCGAAACAGGTGATGAGTTGATCCATATTGATTCATTGCCTCTGTGATTTAATTCATTTCAACTTTTGAGGGGGAATATTGGTCAGATTCTAGTTGAAAGTCACAGTGTAAGCCATGAAGTACCAATAGAGCCAATGGCACCCTTATCTAAATCATTTTATGACCCTATAGCTGATGTGTTGGATGACTTGTGTTGTCAAAGAGATTTTCCATCATCTAGCTATAGGTTGAAAAGATGTTATGATATTGACATGATCAGGTAGCCAACTACAGGGACGTGTTTAGTAGAAGTATCATTTCAGAACCCACCAGAACATTTGCAGCCATATCAAGAAGTGGATGAGGATGCAAATAACATAACTACAACATCAAATCATGAAGTTGAGTTGGTTAAATTTGAATATCCAGTAATAGGTCAAGTTTATCTTGATCTAGTGGCTATTTATATGGAGAAATTTTGCACTACAAAGCCCCAATCTATTTCTGGCATTACTTTTGGCCTTCATGATTGCAAAGGTATCGGTTGTAAAGATCAAGATGGAAGGTAGTTCATGACGCCTATGAAAGTTCTATTTCTGATATTGATTGAAAACATTGAAAAAGTAGAGCTAATAGAGCAGTTGCTTGACTGGCTGCACTGGCATTATTGTATCATTTAGAATGACTAAATTGTCAGTAGTGTAAGGTAGGTACCAGTTTTGAATAAGCTCAGTCATTTGAGCATCTTTTCAGTATTGTATGATTTCTAGCAGAGTTTTCATTTGATAGTATCTAGTTCAATGTTCAGTCAAATCTGAGCCAGTTCGAAGATTGTAGCTACTGTGACTCCATGGCCCAACGAATAAAGCATTGATATGCATGTTCAGAATTTAGTGGTTCTTGACACCTCCTGAAAGAGCTGCCATCTCCAGGTGGAGCCTATGTTGGGGAGCTATAATCATAGGTAACTTGATTCTTCGACCGCTGATTTGGCGTTTTTCCTGTGATGAAGACATCTAGCTCAGTTGATTCCATTTTTTCCTCCATCCATTTCGCCCGATCCTCCATCACCCTACTGCATCCTTCATCCACTCCTATGCTCTCACTCCTTTGTTCTTTTGACCCATTGAGTACATCTCGCCCGCCACTCATCCCTGAAAAAATAAACTTAGGGTAAAAAAAAAGAACAATCAATAGGTTAATAATGTTAATAATTAAATTTAGTATAGGTAGATTTATGTTAGACTTGTTAATAATAACTTAATCATTAATTAATTAATTAATGATTAAAAATTAAGTTAGTTGTTAATAACTAGCATAGTCGCTAACTCGTGGCTGAGAACGTCGAAAGGTATCGTCTGAGAACGTCTGCCCCCAATATAAAATGTCTGTGGCTTGGCTGCATTAGGTTGATAAATGGAACACATGGGCATCAGATGACCGGTTCAGAAGCAAAACGTGGTCATTTTTTTATATGCCACAGTTTAATCCTACTTAATCATTTAAACGTGGCAATTACATATCCTTACAATAATTTTTTAATGTGATTAGGTAAATGTTAAAAAGTAAACATGTTAACGGATGTCTTGATAAATGCAAGAAAGTTATGAACAATAAATCTGACCCATTTATTTTGGAGGACGACTAAGAATATGCCAACATCTTCAATGCATAGCCATCAAATTAGGGTTTAAGGTTAAATAAGGTTAAAAGATCATTAATTGTGCCCATTATCAATAGGTGTATGCCTTTCAGCGTAACTATGTTAGTTTGTTAGAATAAAGATTAATCAAAAAGTAAAAACAATATAATAATATTAACAATAAAATATATAAAACAAAAAATAAACAAAACATTAACTAAATTAAAAATAATAAAAATAAAGAAAAACACTAATTATCCTAAGTCTGAAAAATAAAATATTTAA